>JAOBRB020449079.1:0-19465 GCA_027575285.2 Zoanthus pulchellus | reverse complement strand
GGTCATTTCTGATGTTTTGAAAATTAATTTCATGAAAGTCCAAAGTCCAAAGTCCAGTCCATGTTTTAGCACATGCCCAAGTGAATAGGTGATTGTTTGATATGAATAACGTAAAGTGAAGCATAAAGTTTCATCGCTCCTTAATGAAGGGACAAAGCTACTTTCAAGTTCTGAACCATCCAAGCAACAAGTGGTTAAACCATCTCTCAATACTAGTAGTTCTCCGTCTGACACAACCATTTAAGATACTCTTAGACCAGCTAGTTCCCTTCTACGAGAAAGCTCGTCATCTGGATTGTGCCGGCGACTAAATCAGAATGAAAGATTGCGAGCAACAACCAATCGAAAGAAAAGCCCAAGAAAACCGAGAAGAAAGTCCTCGAGTTTGCTTTACTACGGTGTTTTGATGATGACGAAGATGGCGACTCTAGTAATTTGAAATGGGACTCCGTCTTAGCTTCAGGCATAGTGCTGTTCTCGGAGTATGATGACGAAATGCAAATCAGTAAAAAATCGTGGAATCGCTACAGGAAAAATATCCCCTACTTTGGGAAAACGATTTCGATTTTGTAAAGGTATGTAATTTCGGTCATCTTTGAATGATAACTAGCTGGGTTGAATTTTTTTACCATGTAACCGCAACTTTGATTTATTAAGTCTGTTTTATTGAGGCTAGGGCTAACAAGGCTGAGTTCAACTCTGGGGTTGAAAAACATCCATGTAATCGGCCCCTTAATTTGAGCCATATTATAAAATGTTCCCACCAAAATTGGTGTAAAATTTGCAATGGATGCAAGATTTCTTGGAATAGCCAGAAAATAATTTTAGAGAAAAACAAATTTCTTTGCATCAATTTTTGAAAGTTCTATCTTTTTAAATCTTTCTTCACTTGTAACATTTTGTGATTTTTACTTTATTGTATTTGAAATTAATGTCATTCAAATTGTTCTAAAAAATTTTTGTGTATTCAAACTTGACTCCTACGTCAAGTTAGTGAAGTCAAATGTATCATGCCTTGCAATGCATTAAACTCAAGTTACTTTGTGGTTTGTATACATATACACCAAAATGCTGGAAACACAATGAACTCAAAATTTTAAATAAGAACTCAACTAAAATAAATGTGTTTATAATGAATCCCATATTCAACAACATTTTAAATAGTTATCTTAATATCTTTCTTATTAATTGTGTTAATTAATGCATTATTGATAGGTCTACAGTCTTCAGGCACTGAAAAATATTACAGGCATGTCGTATGAAATTGTGGGTGTAGTAATTGGGCAGGTTGCCTTAATAAAGTCATCCTAGGAGAAAATAGCCAATGAATCTAGAGGTATGTGCAGTTTTGTTGCCTGTATCTAAATTGATTTTTCATTTCCATTCAATTCAATTCATTGTACATTATTGTAAAATTATGAATAATTCTTATTTGCCTGCAAATAGCAGAGCTAGTCTATAGGATGGCTTGCATTTTATTCACATTTTATTATTATCAGTGTTAGTATAACAATTTTATTATTTTAATCAATAATGTCCAGCAATTTTTTAATTATGACTAATAAGTAGTATTGGACATTTGTAATAATGATTAAAACAAACATTACAACTAATAAAGATAAATTTGTAAATTTTACACCATTAAAATGGAAAATTCCTATCTGACATTTCAGACATAGTCCTTCATCAGACTATTACAAAGAACTTATATCTGAAATGTCAGTAAGAACTCTCTTTTTATACAGTGTATAATTTACAATTTTATTACTATTGTTTCTTTAGGGACACTAGTTTATTGCTAGTTTTTATCTCTTTCCAAACATTAGAATTAGTCAAATAAAGGAAATATTCTTCAGCATTATCTGCTGTAAATAAGTACTGTAAGTCAGTAAGTAAGTAAAGGCAGTCACTAAATATGCCATCTATTAATATATACTGAACATTCCTATCGGTTTCCACAGCACAAAGAGTTAAAAGTCTTGTGGAGCAAATCAGACACGGTAAAAGCAACACTACAAAAAGTAACCCCCCAAGAGCCAATCCCCAAACACCGACTTCCACTTCCATTTCTGTAGCGTCCAAAGAAAAAAGATCCATAAGAATGAAAAAAAAATGTACTTCAGCTGGTTACTTCGCTTTAGTGTTATTGACTAGTTCAAGCAGATGAAGCAACTAAAAGATGGTGATGCGGTTCATGAAATCATTTATAACGAAGATGAGTAACTAACCCCTGAATATATAAAAGAAACAGCAATAAAGTATTTTTTCCCAGAACAGAAGTTAAAGTATGGAACACTGGAACAAATGCATGTTGAACTAGGAAACTATGCACAAGAACGTTTAGTAGAATTTTCAGACACTGATGGTAACATTTGCACTTTCAGTAAATACTTGAAGACAAGAGGACTGTATTCTAGTAAGTTCACCCTTTACTTAATGTCAACTTGTAAAGAAGAATGTAGTGAAGTAGCTACAAAAGACATCGCAATGGGTGAGACATTAGATAATGCTAAAGACTTCAAGATACAACCAAACAACAGTCCTGTATTTGTCAAAAAAATTCGTGCAGAAAGTGCTACATTTAAAAGAGAACAAATCAATGAAAATCGTCTTTGTATTGGCTATGAAAGAGAGACATTTTCGTCATACTCGGAAGAACTCACGTGTAGGTCCGTGTCATTTAGCAGCAAAGATTGCTATGACATGGTTTCCTTTAGTAGTTTTGAGGATCCTATACACTATGATTGCAAAGTATGCGAAATTTATAAAGTTCCCTCTTTCAAACTGTGGAATGAACAACCTCGTTGTTCATCCACCCTCAGGGATTTGGGGTTATGACAACAATGAACTAATCTTGGGCGTTGCAGCCATATGCCACGAGCCATCGAATGCATGGTATATCTGGTATGACAATGATATAGGTATTAAAGAGGGAAGCCAAAACTGCTGTTTCGTAGTTACATCTCTAGGAAGCTACAAAGTTGAAGTACGTTGTGGAGAAAGAAAGGAGATATGTGAGAGCCAGTTTACGTGAACAACAAGATCATTCATCTATAGACTCGAGCTCAACACTATTCTCTACAAACTTGCATATCTGTGAACCTAATTTGCCTGTGGTTTATAAAGAAGATATTAAATTCAGCTTGAAGGATACTATAGGTACTGGATCATTTGGCACAGTGTACAAAGGCATGTGGGTTGGCACTGAGGTTCCTATTAAACAAGTGAAAGTACGACATGCAGCCCGTCTTCGTTCTGTGGTCAACCAGGAAGTTAAAGTCTGACACCCAAACATAGTACAACTGATGGCACCTTCTTATACAAAAAATTCAGTTTATTTGATATCTGAGCTTATAAATGGTCGAAACCTTGAGGACTTGCTATTTAGTTACGATAATACATTTTTGTCAAACTGTGATAAATGTAGTGTTGTAAAACCAATTTCACAGGCTGTGCCATATCTGCATAATCTATAACCTCCCATTATTCACAGATATAAAGCCAGCAAATGTCATAATTGCTGAGCACACTCATGTCACAAAACTGTGTGACATGGGATTAAGTAAACTGAAGTCTTCACAATCAGTAACTATGACCACAACAACTGTTACTGGTACTCCTGCATATATGCCCCCTGAATGCTTAGTACATAACAAGTCAGGTACAGTTAAAACAGACGTCTAGTCACTGGCATGTACGCTTCTAGAGCTGTTCACTTCTAAAGAATACTGGGAGATTTTCGGAAGATGATGACACTGAGGCACAAGGTTTCATAGTTTCACATACATTAAGGGTGAAAGACCACATGCAGTTGATATTGTTGAGGCAATGACTTCATAAATATGTGCATTTGTCACATGATATTTGAGTTATTGTGTGTTCCTAAATCACCGAAACTTTTTAAAAGGTACAGCAATACCTCAACAGTTACTGTAGGCTAGTCATGAATCACTTATTGTTAAATAATTGTTAGGCCTTGTGTTCATAAAAAAAACGTTTAAGCTATAAAATCTGTATCTTAAAAAGAGTATCTCATAACTAATGTGAAGATATTGATCCTGTTGTAAGACGTATGGCCAATGAACACTTGTTGATCAGTAGTTGTAGTTGGAGGGTTTTGTTTCTGTATGCATAAAAATGAATGTTTACAAGGAAGGTCACCTGTCCCATGGCAGCACAGTGATTACGTACACGTTCCATTGACCAAGGAAGTTTTGGCTAGGGAAGCATTTCCAATAAATGAATTAGCATTTGTTAAATAGGAAGGGCATGCGTGATTATTAAACATATATATACATAAATTAAAGACAACGCATCGATTCTCTGTAGCTCTGAGTTTCGCCTATGTATATTATTTACATAAAACCTAATTATTAAATACATTTTGTATATATATATATAAACATGAATGTAAATGCCTATGTTGAGCAAAAATTTAATCAATCACTATTTTTAGATTATTCTTTCAGTTTTTAATGTGTTTTTTTAAAAAAACTTTAGGTCTTGTGGCTTCATAAAAGAAAACATTTCTGAAGATGTCTCTCAACACACATAGCAAGACAAAGAAACAAAAATTGATAAGTTTTGTATTGCTTATTACACAACGTAAATACAAAAGTGTACAAATATTCAGTATACATGTATTTTTTGGAAACATATTGGTAACATATTGTACTTTACAACTGTACTTTTCAGTTTTACTGTGCACTTATGAATTTTAAAATTAGCTATAGTAGTTGCTGTTCAGTAGCATGTTTAAACTAAATGTTGAAATTCTAATGAGACATAAAACTGTTTTCGCCGGTCCCTGATGATGCCGTGGATCGACGAAAGATTTTTTAGAAACATTTTTAATAGTAGTTTTAGGCCTCAATGGAATTTTAATGAGAATTTAATTATTGTAGAACATCTACCCTTATTGAGCTATAAATAAATAAATACTTTATTTGACGTGAAATGTAAAGGAAGAGGTTGCCCATTCTTCCTGGCCAGAAGCTAATACTTAATCGCGCGACGGCTCAGATCTTGGCCAGGGGCGTTGCCAGGGGAGGGTTCCAGGGGTTCAAGCCCCCCCATTGCATCAAGGAACCCCTTTCTTAATTCTTGTTCTTTTAGCTTTAACGATTTTATCGGAACTATTCTTTTAAAAATAGATAAATCTATCACCCAACTAGAGTGGACTAATGGAAATCATGCATTTTAATTGGCTACGCTACTAGAGGACTATTTGTAATAGTCATCGAGCAGCGAAATTCGCACGCTTTCGTTCGTTTTATTCCCAAATAAATCTTTGTCTAATTTGCATTTGCTAACTTTATTATTGCTTTTTCTGTCCGGCCGACTACTTGGATGATGCTAAAATAATTAGAACGTTCGCCCTCAAAGGCCACGGGTTTAGTTGTTAATTAGAGTCTATGTAGTGACGTATCCAGAATACGTTGAATGTTTTGTAAGACCATTACATCATTTTTCTGTTGTGACCACCACGGCATGTTATATAAGAAAAATCTCTCTTAATTTGTATTTCTTGGAGTTTGAAATTTTATTATTTTATTTTATCTAATAAAAAAAAACCTTAAGCCAAATTTTATTGTCATGAGCCAG
Source organism: Zoanthus pulchellus (assembly GCA_027575285.2). Classification (NCBI taxonomy): domain Eukaryota; kingdom Metazoa; phylum Cnidaria; class Anthozoa; order Zoantharia; family Zoanthidae; genus Zoanthus; species Zoanthus pulchellus. The sequence goes on along the minus strand of JAOBRB020449079.1, from coordinate 13,861 downwards.
CCGAGCAAAGACGAAGATGAACGTATTTCTTATGTAAACTGTTGGTCTTTCTATTAAACCTTTTTGAGACAAGCAGCAAATAATTCAATAAAATATCTGAATTCAATAAAATTGTATGAAACTGGTGTTGTTTTATTTATTGTGCTGCTGTTCAAGTGAGTCTGAGTGTCTGTTCAAAATACAATCAAATCATTGTTGTCTCACCTCAAAAGAGCAATGTTTAAGCTAAAAGTGCCATGGTTACCCCTAAATATTCAAACTTTTGAGATATTTAATTATTTCAGAAAGACTTACCCAGAAATAAAGTATGCAGTTGTTTCAATGAAATTTACCTTTTTACAAATTCCAAGCAACAGAACACCTATTTAAAATTTTATTTATTCATGTTTTACTGAAAGTGTAAAGAACAAAACAATTTTCAAAACATATGACTTCTTGCATGTCTTCTAAAAGTCTCTGTGAGCATTTTCATCAGTACTATTCTCCCTCTACCACTAGTTGTAATGTCCAATCTAAAACAACAAGTCAAATTTAGAACAGCTAAAAACTTGCAAAATTTCAGTTAACTGTAATTGTCAATCAAGCATTCAAACAAAACTTAAGTGCAATAGTTATCACACAAAAAATTTGAAGTCTTGTTAATTTTGATCATTTTTCTCACAGTCTTCTGCAAAAGGTTCATTATCAAGCAGGTTCTCTTCTGGGAGCTTGATTCTGTAAGTGCTAAATATTCGAATAAAAAAGATAAATCTTTCATATTCATAACATTAAACGCTGACAAAACTGATAACTAATCCTGAGGAAAACGATCATGTACATTCTGTATCAAGTTATTGATATACTCTGTGAGAGCATTTTCCACTGCTGAAGTTTGTTTAGAGACAGAGGTAAGAACATGGCCTTTTAGGGTTGACTTCTTTCCATCAGTGCCCATGAGTTCCTTAAAGGCCTTAATATTCTGGCCACCCTGGTAACGTACAACTTCCAGCTCACTAATCAACTGATTAAGGTGGATCTGCATCATGGCTAGATCTAATTCTTCCTTCTGAAATATCAGATTGAGTTGAGTTACAATGGGGATTATGTCCATCACCCCAGGTAAGGGCAGGAAACTTGTACTTTCTTAGAGATTTAGCTAAAGAACTTGCCTTAGAATCTTTAGAATTTTCACAACTCTCAAAATATTGTGCAAGAGTAACCCATGATTGAAAAACAGATTTCAACACTGAATAGAAACTGAACCAGCGTATGTCATGCATTTCCTTGATTTTGATTACGTCCTGTTCCATAATTCTCTGAATGGCCTGAAGTCGAGCTGTTCTCACAGAAGAATATTTGAAATAATAGCAGATGTTTGTTAGACACTGTCTGTACTGTTCTTATATACTAATACCATGCAGTGGCTGCTTGGCTCCTGCATAAGGCAAGACGATGGGTTACACAATGAATGCAAAGTAAGTAAGGACTTTCCTCTTTGAGACGTGTAACAACACCAGCCTTTTTGCCTGTCATAACACTTGCCCCATCTGAACGCATGAATTTAACTTTTTGCAAAGGTACACCACGATCATTCATAATTTTGATAACAGAATCTGTTATAGATGCAGCATTTTTTTCAGATATGGTAACATTTGTCCAAAAATCAGTTTCTGATTTCAAGTTAGAGTTTACAGTTTTAACATACATTATCAATTTACCAGTGACAGAAATGTCTGTGCTTAATTTTCATCAATCAGGATAGAGATGCATGGGCTATCTATCATTTTATCAATGACTGTTTGAGAAATCCAATCTGCAATTGCAGTCAACATCTGTTCAGCAGTGTTACCTGATATATATGTTGCATTTTTTCCTGTGAATAACCCACGGAATAACCAACGGATGTCATGACAGCCTGAAAGATCTAGAAAGTCTATAGCTGATGAATATATCTCAAGAGGAATATTTTCATAAACTAGCCAATAAACAGTTTTAACTGCTGCTGCAATAGCGACTTCCTGTGCTGTAAAAGCCTTTTCTGCTATTTTGGCCATGGTACCTTGTGCAGACCTAGCAATTAGTGTTTTTTTGTGATCAGCTGATGCAACATGTCTAGTCAATGTGGAGGTCCGAAAATTGTGACAGCCATCAAAAGGTGTGAAAAAAATTTTATTTTGGCATCAGTACAATAGCTGCAAAGCATACCTTGAGCCCCATTTATCTTATGTTCAGTTACTTTTAACCAAAGCCATTCCTTCAACCAATGTTTTTGGAAAACACTTTTTTTTACTATATTTTTACCAGTCACAGTGGTTTGTTTCTGTTCAGGTGTTCAGCTTGATACTAATTCATCATCTTTGTTTTCATTTGAGAGAGGATCAGAAGTTTGAGAAGTAGTTGTAGGCTCTGCACATTTCGATTTTTTTTATTTTCTGGCTGAAAAAATGCTGTGATACAACGTTTGGACGCCATTTTGTTTCACTATTACCATAGCGACAGCAGAGCCTCGATCTCGTATTTGACTATAAGTTCCATAACAGGAACAAATCTAACATCATTTTCATGTTTTCGTAGTTTTTACAGTTTTTAAAGTCGTAATTTAAAAGATTTTCAATTCAATGTGTCAACAGCTATTTAAGCGCGAATATGCGCACATTCGGTCTCGTTCGATGGACGATAATGTAAGATTTTGCGGGAATCCCGCAATCGCGCGGCCTAGAATAGACACTGCGATATCTACTTACATTACTAGTACTAACATATAAACACTGCGAGCATTTGAAAACAATTGGAAAATGTAGAAAACCGATAAGCTTTAGGGATTGGAGCGGTGTAGGTTTAGTTAAGTTTATTAATCTACAAAAATTAAGTCGTTTTTAACGAAGTGTAGTTTGTGATCTCTTGCATGCCGTTGCGTAATGTTTTTTTTTCAGAAATACAACTTGCGTCTTAAGCACATAAATCCAGAAAAACCAACAGAAGTGCAATTAATGCAAGCCTTGTCTAAACAGCACATGTCAAGTGACGAGGAGGTAGAGGAAGATGTATCTAAATGGATCTCGAGTTCCATCTTATTAGAGCGAAATAGTACAGCAACTTCTGAACAAGTAAGTATACTTTATAGAAATAAGTTATTAGATATACTTTGATTCTAAAATTTACTCATTACGGTGGCCTCGAGTCTAAATTGACATGTCTAAATGGAAATGTATATACATACTTGTGAACGTAAAATAAACTTATTTTTTACGTAATTAAGAACTAAATTATTAAAGCACTAATTATTAAAATACTATTACCGTGCACCAAATAAAAACAATTTTTTCTTTACAGGCAGCCAATTTAAGGATTTTAAACCTGATGATTTATCGTCATACATTCTTAATCCAAGTACAATACGAACTCCAAAGTTCTATATTAACTGCACTTTATGTACATTTCCTTCCAGACAGTAGAACAATAAAACATTTTACTAAAAACAAAAGACCGAATTAAAAGTATAACAGAATTCGCATCTAATAAATGTTTAATTCTATACTGTGTCTTAGTTCATGAAAACTTGGAGCCATTTGTTTAACATGTTTATTGTAGTTCAGAGATTAGTCAATATATACACCAAGATCTTTAGTAATGTGAACAGATGTAATCTCTTTCCCCAGCATAGTAATGGGATAAGATTTATTCGACGTATAATTTGTGGAACACCAACCATAAGCACTTATATTTTAATCGGGATTAATTAACAAGGAATTTTGACTGCACCATTTACAAATGCTCTCAAGGTCTTCCTTGAGGTTGCGGACTGCTGTTTCCATATCAAGTGATGGAAATGACAAATGTAATTTGCAGTCGTCTACATAACATACAGATTTGCAGTGTTCCTAAAGTGAAGTGTGAAGTGGTCCTAAAATTGATCCTTGCATTGGGGTACACCATAACTGAGTGGAAGGAGATTGGACATAGCATTTTGAATTTGAACATATTAATATTTGATTGAAGAAAAACACTTTCTGTAGTACACTACCCCAATCGATGCCAGGGATACTTTAAAACTTTTGACAAAAATACAAATTATCAAGAGAGCCATCACTCGAAAACGCCAACATTTCGATCCGGTCCGTGTTCACTTGTAAAATATTTTCACCTCTCTAGGATAAACTTTATATGTTCTCGCCACCGTGCATCAAGTTATTCTCTATATGAATTATACGGAGGCGCGAACCGATATATTGTTTATTTTCGAGTGGTAAAAGTTGTATTTTGAAATTCTGCTAGAATTCATTAAGAGTCTGCCAAAACTATATGTACATTTTGTTGCTTAGGTGCGACAGGAAGATTCAGCGTTCACGTGCTCAAGGGTTGCTGCCTTCCTGTCCCTATGAGAGAATTGTGGGTACCCAAGTGCAGAAAGAAGATACTCCAGAATGGGCAGTTAAAGATGTGGGTAGCCAAAGGTAATTGTTTCACTTCATCAGCATAGAAGTACTTAAACTAGCTGTTCAGTGCCGTAACTCAAGCTTTGTTGTTTACATACTTTTATTCTTAATTTTTAATTAGTTACTTTTCTGTTTCATTTTGCATACTCTTGCAGTGAATTAGAGTATGCAGTTTTGTTTCACTGCATTCTTCACTATTAGTAATTCAATTATATTGTTATGGATTCTCTTTGTGATTTTCTCTGAATTTGTTGAAGTATTTTTTTCATGAATCTTACTTTCTTGCAATATATTTTACAAAGAAGACGAACCTGAAGGTACAAGCGAAAATGTCGAATGAAGGATCGGAAGAAAAAACATTGGACATCTTGATCAAGAAAAAACAAATAAATGTCTGTTTGACTATGTTTAAAAATTTCGACTTTGTTGTTTTTTATGAAGGTTTTAAACAAAACGATTGAACAATTAATCAAAGTTGATGAATAAAGAACCAATGGCAAATGAAAATTACAGTTATATTAAAAAGTATTTGTAATTAGTTTAGGAAAAAGAAAAGCATTAATCATATTTAAAAATAACATTAATCACAAACAATAACTTTTGGATTTTAAATTCACAGGCAGGGATTTCTGTGCAAAGATGATCTGTTTTTTTGTATATCAATACAATTTAATTATTTAAAAGTCTCTCGTGCGGAACGGACGCAATTTTTGCTGCTCCTGAAATATTTAACTTAAGAACTCATGTTTCAAAATTAGAAGAACATACCTACCTACCTACCTACCTACCAACCTACATACCTACCTACATACATACATACATTGTACCTCCCAGTATTGGCTTTTCAGTTACAATATGTAATATGAAAAGACTAAAATAAATAAAAGCGTAACTAAATTTGCTAGCATAAAATATTAAATTTATAAACAATTTCTGAGTATTATATAGTAAGTTACTAAGAACATAGTAAGTTGATAATCTTCTTTTTATATTGCCAGATATTTTTAGTTTGTCTAATATCAAGATTAACTCATTCCATAGTTTACACCCTCTATAGGCAATCTATTTAGGTAGTTGCAGAAGATATCCTCAAATACCAAGAGAAAACGTATCTACAGGAGACATCAATTTTGTCTAGTGACGAAGCTAAAACCCTTGATTTCGTAAGCGACAAGTGTGATGATGTGGTATCGTTACAGAGTAAAACTTTTCAAGAACTTGCTGAAATACAATCCAAACTTGGAAAGATATCTGAAAGATGTGCAGAGATTTCGGCACGTATCGATCATGTAGACAATTACCCATATCCATACAATCTAAAAGTAACTGGTATACCGAGTCACTCAACGAATGAGTCTGCAAGAAACAACCGAAATTTGCATGAAGCTCTTCACATCGATCGGAGCAAATGTCACAATTCAGGACATTGATATTGTTCAGCGAATACCACCGCGCCGTCCCTCAAATCAAGTCTTTCCTTCGCGCCGTTCGTCCCACAAGCCTAATTCAATTGTTTGTAGGTTTGTTCGAAGGCTAGCTAAGAACGAGGTTATGGGTAAGAAGATATTTGTACCGAGTGTAACTCCTGATGAAATTGGCCTACATTCGACCATGCCGATAAATTGGATAAATGATATTAAAATCTTTGAACATCTATCTCCGCGACAGCAAACTTTATTTTATGAAGCTAAACGAATCAAGAATACAAACGTTTGGAAATATTGTTGGGTCAAGAATGGAGTGGTTCTTCTTCGAGAATCTGATGACTCGCGTTTACAAACTGAAGAATCTCGAACAGCTATCAAACGTTGGATGTCGTGACTAGAGGATTATTAAGATAAGTTCATTAAACATCTTTAACATTAATTATTATCTTAACTATTTTCTTTAAGATGAAACCACTTAAAAATCAACAACTTGTGAAAGAAATGAAGCGCACGTTGTGTGAACTCCTATATTTTGGACTTCCTGGAGATCTTGTCTCATTTCACGGAAAATTTAACAACAAACTCTTTTCTACAAGGAATCTTGAGAAATTAACTAGTCTTTATGACTTAGATTTGTTTCATTTGAATGATGTTGGTAACGGTATAAACAATTGTGATTCATTTTCATTTATATGTAGCAAGTATTTCTCTCTGCACAGTTTTGCACAGTTTTTCAAAACAAGTCTTTCTATCTTTCATAACAATATAAGAAGTATTAACTGTAATTTGGAAAATCTAGAGAGCCATCTGCTTGATGAACTAGATTTTCATTTTGAAATAATCGGTTTGACAGAAACCAAAATTACAAATTCAAATTTTCAAGGAAATATTTTTCTAACATTCCTGGCTATATTTCAACGCCCTTGTCGACCGGGGGTGTTGGAATGTTTATTGATGAATCTCTTGATTGCGCAATTCTTGAAAAGACTGCTACAACAGCCTTTCAGGCACTGTGGATAGAAATATATTTCACTAATAAAAGAAATGTTGTCAGTGGTATCATATATCGACAACATAATTCACTAGAACAATTTCAGCACTATTTTGAAAATACAATTGAGAAAATAATTTCATCGGTTAAACAAGTATGTCTCTTGGGAGATACCAATATAGATCTGTTGAAAAGCGAGCATTGTAATTATGCTCACGACTTTCTTTTAACTTTCTTAAGTTGGTATCTCATTCCAACTATTGACAAGCCAACTCGGGTGCACAAAAGATCTGCTTCACTTATCAATAATATTTTTGTTAATAATCCTGAAAACGTAATGTTAAGTGGTAACATTATCTCCGACATTAGCGATCATTTCTCCAAGTTTTGCTTTATAAAATCTGCAAAAGACAGACATTTAAGCAAAAAGTCAAAATAAGGCTGAAGTATAGGACTGTTTCTAGCAGAGTACTGAAAAAAGTTCTGCATCTCCAACATGAAAATTCATTGAAGTGTCACTCTGTAAACATGAGTCACTTATTCGAAATATTAAAATTTTTAAATAATCTGTTGGTTTTATTAACATCTTGTTTTGTCCTTTCTGATATATGCTAATAAAATTTTATACACAACAATAGATATATTTTCTTTAAAGCATTATTTTTAAAAAAAGATTTCCTGTCTTTCAGCTACAATAAAATGAGGATACAAACTTTCAAAATATGCCTCTTAAAAATATCTTTAACCTATGCAAATCAATTCATCTGAGGATTTAACAAGCTCTTTATTTATTATGAAGATTGTTAAATGAATACTGTATGATAAATTGTAAATTATTTCTTTAAGTCATGTTTCAAACAAAATTGATTTTATATAAAATACTATATATTTTTTACTTTTCTTGTTAAATGTTTTATGACTATTTTTTCTGCTTCAGAGCTCTCTGTAACAGAATAACAACTAAAACATCTTTTACTGGCTGTTAACGATATGCCTTAGCACCAAGCTAAGGATTTTGGTTAATTTTTAAAAAAAGGATATTTGGACTACTGATATTCTGTTGACATATCAAAACCAATGTTTTTTTTTCGAATAAATTAATCAGAGCCACATTGCTTTTTCAATTTCATATTTTTTTAAAAGACACCAGGATTTAAAAATTGATATTGGCTGTCCAACAATATCAATCTAAAATAAAATATTACCCCTTACCTTGTCTATATCCTCTAAGCACATAAAATGATATTTATTTCAATCAAAAGTGGAGAAAGGCATTTGTGAAGGTCATGAGCAAAAGAAACAACTCTCTACAAGCTAAGATTTTACAACACAGTCAAGAATAACATACTGTCAGGTTGCAGTTGATGTTCTTTTAATGAATCAAATTTTATGTGTAATTACGATAGCTGAAAAACAAACGAAATTTCTACACACCTATAACTCATAAATTCTTTTTCCGGAACCGCTTCTTTCCACTTTTGCCGCTGATAACACAACTACTTGTTATTTTTCTCTTTGATATAATCTCGGATATCAGTGACGCGCATTAAACACATGCGCTCACTTTCTTCTTCAAAGCCAGCGATTCTACACAATATTATGTAAAAAAAGGTTTTATTTATTCATCCGCGCAACCGTCTGTTTATAATTGAAGAAACTAATCTATACAACTGGTTGTCCTGGTTAAAGAGCTAGTTGGATTATTTGATCTCGCTTTTATGAATATTGCCGTCTGGCAAATTAATCGTCTGAGATAGTGCTGCTTCACGCTGTACTTTCGTAACCCTGTGATTGTTTCAAAAATAAAAAAGCCAGTTAATGCAGATAATACTGGTCCAAACAATGTCGTTGCATGTAATTCAGACAATGCCAATTACACGTTCCTTAAGTTCCTGTGATCGTGTTTGTTCTTTTATTTTCGGTGTTTTGACACATTCTAAAATTTTATTCAAAGGCTATAAAGTGCTTTGTATTAAGCACTTTTACATATCGCTTTTATTACAGCTTAAAATAGGACTACTCTAGTTTTGTCTCTCCAAAAAGATCACAAGATTATTTTGGAACATACTGCTTTTGGCTGCGATCGCGTTCGCTGGGTTTCTTCTCAGTCATCGTGTCAAGCACTGAGTAACTTGGAAGTAACCTGGCCACGAATATAAAGAGCATTCTTTTTCCCGGTGGTTAGCTTCACTTGAACTGCTCTCACTATCATCAGTTTAAAGAGAAATTAGCTCTAGTTGCTTTCAAAATTCATTTAGTTAAAGTGGATTGTTGTCATTTGACGATTAACTGATCTTCGTATTTGAACGAACTTCACCAGTTTCTGCATAACAATTTTATCGTTTGGGAAAATATGCATAGAAACCGAAAGAGTATTGGCTGTTTCTTTTACAGTTTTCTCAAAGGGGACTGGCCATGCAAGTCTTGCTTTTTCCTGTCCATGTTCCCACGCTTCTTGAGCTTTACTGAGCCAGTCAGCTTGATGTATAAACCGTATGACGTCACGTGCATATTTAATTGAGGATCGACAGTGGGACAGTAACGAGACCAAATATCCACGTTTGTGTTCGTTTTTCGAGACATTAAAGGCAATTCCATTGCGGTAAAAAGGTATTTTCTACTTATTTATACTCTAAACCAAAAGATTTTTGTTAAATTTGGACTACGAATTTTTGGGGACAGTAGCACTTTAACGGTATTGTATTGGGAACCGCAGTTCTTGAGTGATACGAGAATGGGATGTGGTTGGAAGAGCTCGAGGTATGGGGGAAAGATATATTAAACTTAGAAAAAGTTTATGACTTTGATCTTAATTTTGTAATTTAAAAATATATCGGTGTTTTTTAATTTTTTTTAAACAGTTAAGAGAGGGGCAAGAAAAGCAGTCATCGATCGTTTCAGAGAGCAAAAGGTTTGATGTTTCGCCTAAAAGTGCACTATTCTTATTGTAATTTGGATTTAACGTTATTTTATTTATTTAGTTCCTTTATTGTTTTCGTTTCTTACAATAAAGAGCGGATTCAGCTCCACCACTATCCCAGATCATCATTTATTGTCAATATGCAGAATTATTATAAAAGAAATGTACTAAAATACATATCGCGTTTAACGATTGCAACTCAATTTCAATTTAACTACCAGTATAAATAAAGCAAACAACCATCAAGCTTGTGATGCCCTGCTGTGGTGTCTTCATACTGTGTAAGATTGTAAACAACATCCTAGTTAGGTTGTTTAGCCTTTATATTGTCGAGCAAGTTACACTTTCTCCATTAAAGTAGTGCTGTTTTATTTTTATTAGTTGGATTATCAAGCTGTTATTATGTCATCAGCAGAAGATCTTGAACAAATGGGATGTTTAAAAGGTGATGGAATGAACCTTAAATAATTTGCACATTCAACGTCACAACTTTTTTTATTTTTTAAGTGAAAGCCAGGGAAGAAAAATAAAAGCACTACAAAATCCCATGCTTCAGCCTCAAAACAGACACATAAAGTCACAATTGGTTGGTTGCATTATGACGAGTCCATCAGAAGTTTTACCAGATAAAATCTGCCAAAGATGGGGGTGTTTGTGTCGTTGACCTAGCCCTCATCTCTACCTATAATGATATGGTATCCCATACAAAAGCCCTCTTCTTTTAAGATGATCATAGTGTCTTTGGTTTTGCCAAAGACATGGACTTTAGTTTGACAAGTTTTCAAAGACAACCAATGGATGAAGAAGATAATTTCACTTTGCAGTTTTACTTCGAAAAGTACCAAAGAAAGCCTCTCAAGTTGTTTTTAACATCCAGGAAAAGAGCAAAGAAAGAAAAAAACTATATTAATTCCTGATGATGATAAAGGTTGTTACGATTCAGACTGGTCATACTCTGAATTTGATTCATGTGCTTGGCATACTGAAGAAGTAATGAAGGTTTCTGATACAAATGATCTTGATAAGAGAAGAAAGCTGATTACTTCTCAAGATAAGGAATTTGAAAAATCTCTCAAAGCAGATCAAGCTAAAAGACAGAGACTAATGGAAGAAGAACAAGCAGTCAAAAGGCAGCATGATTTAATGTATGCAAGAAAAGGAAGAGTTCCAGAGGAACCAGGTGCTGGAGAACCCAGTGTTTTGGTCAGAATACGGCACTTAACTCTTGGTCTAATAGAGTACCATTTTATACCAACTGCAAAGATGTCCGCAATGTACGATTGGGTTGGAGGACAAAGCCTTATTCCAGAAAACTTTGTTCTTAGTGATTTCTCAAGTGACTTGATGCCTCATGAATGTATCCCCAGCGCTCCTACTGTTCTCAATATGAAGGAATCCACTACAATGCCATCATTGAATGAAAGTGACAGTATCAATTTAAAAGGTTTTGGTCCAGAAAAAAAAAACAAGAATCCCAGTCAGTTGATGGAAGATGATCCGAGGTAAAACTAAACAACGTTAATCAAAAATAATGATCATTATTTATTGGAGCTCAAAGTAGGCTTTCCACGGATTAAATGATATGTGCCCATATCTGATAAATGAAATTGTAAGCGATCCGTCTCTTAAACTTTATTGTATATGTAGTTTACTGCCATCAATAAATAACAATGATCGATTCCACTTAAGGAAAAAACAAACTTTCAATATAAACTATAAAACAATGTGAACCAGAATAACATTCTTAATAGCTTCTAGTATTATATGATAAATTTTAAGCTCCCTTGTATTGTTTTTTTTCATTATGATTACTGTTAGGCCTTGTAAATAGTTATTACATTTTCTGTAAATACAGTGCCATAGTACCATAGTTAAAATAATGTAAATATGCATTTCAGCCCTTCGCTGCAATGTATAAACTAACTACCTACTTACCTATCTGTCTGTCTGCCTGTCTATCTATTTACATGTATCTATCTATCTACATGTGTCTCTATCTATATCTGCATGTATCTATCTATCTATTTATCTATCTATTTATCTATTTATCTATCTATTTATCTGTCTGTTCTTCAGTCAAATTATTTGACTCCTTCATGTAACTAGTATTTTCAAGAGGTTTTTTTAACTTCATGGAAGCATTTAATGCAAATATAACATCATACCTTGAACTTTTTGTCCCTCTCTGGTGCAAAACTATTTTTTGTTGATCTTTATTGTAGTGACGAGGAAATTCCTACAGCTTCTAGAGTCTCAATAGGGTTGTTAGCACTTTCAGCACAAGAAGTTTGTTTGACTCGCAGTACGTTTCATTTATATTTCATTTTATGCATGACATTTCATTTTATTACAGCGCCTTGCAAAATTGAGCAACCTTGGCTTTTTTCAATTGAAAGCAAATGTTGTATTTTGACTGCTGATAAGCATTGCCTGAACCTGCGCAAAATGTGTTAACTGTCTCAAACCACGTTCACTTTTCACGAGAATCATACTAGCTCTATTTATATGAGCTGCGATTGATTAAATTTCAGTTGGGTTGACCTAGAACGCGATTAACGAAGCCAAAAGATAAGTTTTGAAATGATGACGACATCATTGAATTTGCGTCATTTTGAAAGGCGCAGTTGCATCTTACGAAATCATTAAAATTCTACTCGACGTGGTTTCCACGATGTGCATTCAGTTGACTGTATTATGTGCTAGCTCCAGTCTACAAATTTTGCTGTTTGACTAGCAGCTAATAGAATTATTGAACATTCCAGCACTGTTAGAAAGTCAACAAAAAACTGGAAATTCTCTTTGACCTTTTCCCCTTACTTTCTTTACTAGTCTCATGCCAACACCATTTTTTCGTTAGCATAAATTGGTTGAGACATCTTTCAATGCTGTGGCATTGTGATTATGTGTTATCACCACAATCTTGGCAAGTTTGATAAATTGAGAAATTCTAATGATTTTTATTTACTGTAGCGTGGTCGTTACTTCAGACAAGTGGTTTTACCAAGCTTAACTGGGTTAGAAAAAGTCAGTAATATAATGCTAACTTGGTCAAAAAAGGTCTGAGTCTTGATCAATGTTATTAAAATAATTCAAGCTTGAACATGGAAATGAACAACAACAAAATGATGCTTAGCTTCCAAATCATGTTCGTTCTGCCCTTTCAAGAACTGGAAACAATTTTTTGTAATTTTCTAAAAACTAAATTTCTACACTTCCACAACATAAATTAAATTTATTATCCTTTACAGAAAACAAGAGACAATCCCTCGCAGGAAACAGATATAGAAGACCATCATATACCAGTTTTGTAGTGGTATGTAATTAAACTCATTAACAATTTACCAATCCTGCACTACGTGGTCTTTGATTTACTTATTTTGGTTGTGGTAGTGCACTTTAGTTTTTTTCCTCTTTTTTCATCTTATGGCACCAGAGCAACGCAATCAATCTGAGATTTCTGTAGATGACTATAGTCTATCAGGCGTAAATGAAGGCCTTGATAGTGGGGCAGAAGAGTCATATGTGCAGCCTACAAGGTACATTTTGCCTAATTGTCTAATGCTAAGGATTCTTCCTATTTTGCACCTGATACCTCAAGATATTATGTGTCTGTTATTTATTTATAATAGTTTTAATGTATACATGTATATATTTTGATAATTTTTACACTTATTTGTATTTTAGTTTTTTAGTATTGTATAGTCCGTAATCCAGCCTTTCGGCTGCAATGGATTTTTAATAAAGCTATCTATCTGTCTGTGTTTTGTAAGTAGTATTTCATAAACGAGGGCGAGTGTTTCATCAGGGTTTCTCAACACGATTTTTTTAAACAATAAAAAGATAAGCGTCAAAGAAAAACTAAAAAAAACGAGCATATATTTAGTTTTGTTTTATTTCGCTTCATTAACACTCTATAGTGTACATAGTTGTTATTCAGTGTGATGAAACACAAAGCCCGAGTTTATGAAATGGCTTCTCAAAAGGGCCTAATTTTTTTAAACAATAAATAGATAAGCGTCAAAGAAAAACTAAAAAAAAACGAGCATATATTTAGTTTTGTTTTATTTCGCTTCATTAACACTCTATAGTGTACATAGTTGTTATTCAG
>JAOBRB020448149.1:0-19473 GCA_027575285.2 Zoanthus pulchellus | reverse complement strand
CAGTGAGAAAAATAAAAACATTCTTAATCTACTCTCAGCCTGAGGAATGTTCTTAATACGTTCTTAAAATTTGGGTCAATCTCAGCCTCAACGTTCTTATAAAAAAGGTTCTTATAAAAAAAAAGAGTGTATTTTAGTAATACAGCTGCATTTTTTCAGCTATTAGATGGAATTTTTACTGAAGATCCATTGCTTTAACACACTGGAAAATGCATTCTAAAAGACTAAAAACAAAACATTTTACTGCAGTGTACCATGAGAGCAACACGGGAGACACTGGTAATAGGTTTATTTCGGCCTCTCCACTTTAACAACAAAGCACAGCATATTAGCACTATTCTAAGGTACACAACGTCTGCTTTCAACACGGTTTTAATGTCCATTTACTGGCTTCAAATTAAATATAATTATATAGCTAATACCAATGACAGACGTAAAATTGTTTAGCAAAGGAGTATAAATCAGGTTAGGGAAATGTGCTGTATTTAAGGAAAGCATTTTAGTAATTCTTATTGAACTTACCAGCCTGTGCCATAAATATGTTTGCCTTTGCCACCAGAACCACGTACACTAGTACCCCTTGAGCCAACATAGACAGGGAGCTCACCTCCACTTGTTGGTGGACTGCCAAACACAAATGAATCAACAACTTTTTGTTGTCCAGGTTCTTTGTCCGATGGTGATTGTACAGGTGTGGTGTTACTAAGGTGCTCATAAATATCATCCTCACAGCTACTACTGCTCCAAATAGAAGATCTTTGTGTCTACAAGTAAAGAAATAATCTGCTTAAAAGGGCTCAGATGAATCCACTCAGTAAGGAAGTCAAAATTGAAGGAATGATTGTAATGGCACCTGAGTGCAAGAGAAGATGTGAAATACAAAAAACAACTTGGAGAATGACAGTGGAGAGGGAAATGAGAAAGGGTGGTTGGGGGTCTTGGAACAAGGTTTGGGCTGCAGCAGTAAGGAGAGAAAAATGAAAAGATTCTGTGAAGACCCTATGTGCTATGGAGCACAAGGAGGACAGGTAACAGGTAACAACTAAAGAAATTTGCGGCAAATCTTGATTGGGGGGGAAGGGTGGGGGGGAAGGGCAAGATTTCAGGCACCAAAAGTGTTCAACAGTGAAAGCCACAGGCGTGAACAAGCTAGGGGACTCCAGGAGCATGCTCCCCTGGGAAATTCTGAATTTTAAACCCCTCTGAGATGCTATTTCCAGCATAATCTCTGCTGATATTTTCAAGAACATTTGGGTACAAGGATCACATTCGTAAATAATTAAGGGCTTTAACATAAATTTTGCCCCTTCCCCTCACCCATCCTGTGCTGCCGCAGCTGTATACTATTACAGAGCTGCCAACTCCTGAGTCTTTAAAATCAAGGTTTTTTCTAATTTTAAAAAATCTGGAAATTTTCTTAAAAATTCTGGAGCTTTTCAGAATTAACAAAAAGATAATAAAAGATAAATAAACCAGTTATCAAAATACAGAGTGGATAACAGGGATAGAAATTAACTTTTTTTTTATTGTTGTAGAGATTCGGTTTGCTAGTCCCCCCATTTTTTACTATACAGCCTTTTTTCATTTGAATTACAACACCAGAAGAGATTTTATATCTGTATTTGAAATTGTTTTTCTTTACCCTATTACAAATAATTGGGAGGACGTGGTTAGCACAGTTGGTAAGATTTCTGCTTTCTAACCACAAGGTCCCCAGTTCGATCCTGGCAGTTTGCTGAGATTCGAATATTTGTGTGGCCTTCTTTTCTGCTTAAGCCAACTCAGCTATCCATCCTCCCGGGATAGGTAAATGAGTACCAGTGTCTGCTGGGGGCTAACCTGTGATAGATTAGTGTCCCCTCCAGGGAAAGTCAAAGACTCTCATCTGCTTAACATTACAGAAATTGGAGATAAGCTCCGGCTCCATGGGCTACAAGGCTGGAAAGGATTTAGTATATAACAAATAATCGCTAAAAAATGCCAATTAACACTAGTTAAAACAAAAACCAATAAACTTAAGTTGTGCCTTTGAAAAATCAGTAATAATATCTATTTAAATAACTGATTCCAGTTACAGGATAGTTGGGTCAGCGACATAAACAAGTCAGTAAAAATAAATTACTTTCATTTCATAATTTATAGATTCGGCCTAATTTCTTGCAAACAAAATTAATATTTTAGACTTGTAATGAAATCTTTGAATACTATCAAAAATATTTTGTTACTGTGAATATTTTACTAAACATGTGGACTAGTTTGAGATCAAGTTTTCTAGTCTACCAAAATGTTTACAAGTTTGTGGACTTGAAGACTACTGTTAACTTCGAACCCTGGCCAGCAAAATTGGGACATTTTACACCTTTGGTGACAACACTTATATATATTGAAAATGGCTGCTTAATAACAATTCTTTATATTTCTATATTTAATGCTACCTGAAGGTTAATTCTACAAACTAAATCAAGATATTTGAGATAATGATGTTAGCTTTTATTGTTTCTAGTGTGGAAAGTTCAGAAAGAATTATGCTAAAACTTTTCTGTGTATTTTTACTTGCATGTATTAGATAACTGTATTCGTCTGTTATGTAATGTTCCTTTTTTCTGTTTCATATTGTTGTAATTCCTTTTTATTCAATATGGAAAGATAATGATTTTATCAAAGTTCTGTATAACATACTGTATCTGATTCCGAATATTTAAAAGATTATTAGCAAATCAACTTGATTTTAAAAAAAGTATCAATAGTCTGATTACCAAATTAATTAAGTTCATGCAAATGTAGAAAAAACAACTCATCAAAAACTTTCATCGTTTCAAATCGAAGGAAAACATGTTTACCAGAACATTGCAAGGCAAAATTTTAAACCAGTAGCTCGATATTTTCTATTAAGAAGTATGTTCCATTAGAGGGGAAGAAATGACAGGTGTAAAGAAAATTGAAACATGAATTTAAAACTCCTGGAAAAATCTGGAAAAAAAAATAGAGTTAGAGACATCTTCAATTCAAAATTTGACATTTTACTCTCCAAGAGTTTAAAATACCATTAGTTAAACAAATAAGTTTATGAATAATAATGCATGCGTGTATCATGCAGTTGTGAACTGCGAATCTTTTTAAAAAATTAATCGTTCCAACAAGACAATGCTTTTTTTTAATACCTGGACCACTTTGTCTTTGAACAAGAGAATTTCACCACGTGCGAACAATTCCGTCAATTTGTACCGAAAAACATCTTAAAATCAGAACCGGCGGTAAAAAACTTAGTTTGAATAAACGTAACGTGACAGGATTGATAACAAACTTCTGAGTACTGGATTTTTTGTTAATCTTATTAGCGCGAAATATGACACTTGAAAATTCCACTACTCTCAATTTTTTAAGTTAGTACTAAACTGACTTACAAAAAGTATCAATTTTAACTTGTACGATCTAATTAAAATCCGGATTTGTTTGCTATAAATGTGCCTCAAATTAATGAAATGCCGTGGTTTAGAGGTATTTATATTTAGAAAGTTCACTTTTGTTTGTATTTTGGCACCACAAATACTTTCATGTCAAAAAAGTACAACTGTCTCTTTGTTATTCCATCAGTCCAAGCTTCCTGTTTTGAGGTTCTCACACTTTATAATCCAACTGTGCTAACAAAATTAAGACATTCTCAAGAGATAAAGTAAAAACAAAAATAAACCACACAAGAAATGATTCAGTGAGAGCCAAACAATATATTCACTTTTCACATGTCACCATTGTGCTAACTGTTAACTAAATTTGTATTTTTACAGAAACTGTATCGAAAATCTTTTTGAAACGGGTGAGAAAGCGAATTCGAAGCTGACAAAAACATCTATTCTAGGTCTTGTGACGACCATATAGAAATTGACAAATTGAATCCTCTATATGAAAACTCAATTCGTCAATTGAAATTTCGACTGAAGATAAGAACACTTTTTGAAACAAAAAACACTAGACTCTTTCCGACTTTCTTTTATTGTTTCAGATCTCGCTACTACAGGGTTAACAATCGCCGTTCCTTGTTATTTAACGTTTTATAAATCATTCCAGGGCCTAGAAAATTAAAAATTCATTTTAAAATAATCCTAAATGAAAATGCGAATAATTGTGAAGTTGTCAAGTATACTTAAAATATATATAACCTGAAAGTTTATGAACAAAGCGACTAATAAATACACAAGTTTTTTTTTTAAACACGCGATAATTGTCTTTCCGGGTGTATATTTACGAGTGAATGAAACACCAGGCCTGTAAATATGCGATGTCTAAAATCCATTTACCATTCAAAAAAACGGCAAAGCAAATGAGAAATAAAAGCAGCCGATTTAGTGACCGTTAAAGGTATACAATGGGTTTCCCAAACGGCCGATCGAGGGAAAACTAATTATTTGTCAAGGTCAAAAAATGGCAGTAACGACTAGTACTAGCCAGAATGGGGTTGCATGCTGTTTGCTGCAACGCGAGACAATTGTTACATTGTAAGCGTTCTAGGTGACTGATAAATGCACGTTCAGCCCTGAGAATCTGCCTTTGAGGATCTCTTTCACTGCATTTGAAAAATCTTAAAACGTTGAAAACGAAAATGAAGGCGGATACAAGGTTTACAATCTACTATCGCAACACGCAAAGTCAATCACCGCTCTCCATTTGCATTTTTAAAAATCATGAACAAATTTTTTAATTACTGATTTTTGTCACGTATGAAATGCAATATTAATAAAGGCACAAAGCTACTGCTGTGATTTTATACCATTCGTTTAAAACTTACGTTCTTACCTTTGATAATGGTGCACTCTCTGATATCGCGCTCTCAAAATTATCACAGCGATTTCCTATGTCTGTCTGTACATCCTTCCTCGTACCATATGTTTTGTAAAGAGTGATATTTCGTGCAAGTTCTCTTTGCTTTGAGGCAAATTCGATAGGGTCAACCTTCGTATCGTTCTTGTACGGAGATTCTTGAGAAATTATTGTTGAAGTTCCGGAATAATGCGAACTGTGTGGCTTCGGTCGACGATCGTAATGGTTTTTGGATCGCTTACGATTAAGAGCGAGATGCTTTGGCCTTGGAGGAAGCAGTGGAGGCTGTTGTAATATCTCAAGCTTTTTTACAAACTCCTGTCGCTGTTTATCTGCCTCAGCACTGAGGGTTTCGTTAGCAAGCACATCCTTGAGAAAAAACTCCAAACCTGGCAGCGACTGAGTAATGGCTGCAAATCAGTAAACAATTTTTAAAGTGGAAGAGAATATTCAAAACAAAGCACAACACCCATTAGACTTAAACACTATTCTTAGAAAAACTTTTAAGATTTATGAATACAGATAAATAAAGAATAAAAAAACATTTGGGTAAAAGAAAACAAAATAAGAAGAAGTGGCTTCTAAATTTGGTTTCTAAGCCGCAAACACGCTTCCACGCGAAGGAAAGATCGAGTATACGAGACGAATTCTCACCAGAAACACGTTCATGTCTTTCCATTCCTAGACAGGAGACATTTAGGGTATCTTGAATATTTTTTAACCCATCGTTCTTGTTATTACTCTTGAAAAATTCTAAGTTTGTCCCATAACTTCAGTAATGTATACAAAGCGCCGCCATAATTTTACTTTGAAGAAAAAAAAGGTTGGCTCAAATGTTGACTTATGATCATATGATCTCAACAAAGCGCTATGATTGGCTTAGCGGCGTAATGTAAATTTCAGCCGAAGCTTGGTTGATCTGAGAAATCTTCACCGCAAGTCAGTTGCGTTTTCAGTTTTCTTTTTGGCCGCATAATTGAAAATGACAAATTTCAGTGACGAATTTCCTGACTTTGTAAATAAAGGTGGAGAAAATCTTTTTTCAAGTCACGAAACAAAAAGTTTTGAAATTCAAATTGTAATCTTAAATTCTTAAAGCTGAAGCAAATACTCAACATTTTCTAAAACTGAAGCAAGGAGATAACAAGTTGGGAATGGCAAGATGAGGTGTTAAAAACAATTAATGGTGCTAGACAGATATTGAATTAAAAGTTTACCTAATTACGAAGGAACTAACTTATATTTATAACAATTTGTGCAACACAACTCACCATATAAACCCCATCCGTAATACATCATTAGTTACGTCTCGTATGACACTTCAATTCCAACTGAATGGGTGTTTTATTTTTAGTGTAACTAGTGATACCGCTTTTCTTTCTGACTGTTGTGCTTACACAGACAGCGCGACGTCACTGATAGCGCAAAATCTAAATAGATAATTTATTTCACATGTTCGTTTCATCTCTAATAGCTAGCTACCTTAACTACTACTATACTGACAAAGTGAATTATTCGAGCTACATACTAATACTTCACGTTTTTTAAATAGTTTTAAAAAAGGGAACTGATATTTCTTAGTTAGATTTTTTGCAAAAAACCGGGATGAACCTTGAATCATTTACATGATTTTGAAAACAATGCGGAAATATTTGAAAATCCTCTTCAAGATTAATCTTTTAAATTTTAAAAACAAAGAAAACGCAAAATGATATTGAAATTTGTTATTCCGCATGCAGCCGTCAATTTAAATTTTGTCATAGTTAAACAAAAAAAAAAATAGGATAAATAGTAGAGAATGTGCACTTTTTTTAGAAAAGCAAAAAAATCAGACCAGTTAATGGTTGACTTTGAATACTGCTCAAATAGTCTGTTTCGTCATTAAATTATTGAACTGTTACATCATGGATAATTTTAGAAAAACTTGATCCCCGCAGCAAACGGTTTGATTTCAGATTTCTCACGGCAAAAGTAAACAGACCAAGCTAGTGAAATTCAACACACTCGGGAATGAAATGAAAATAAAAGCCTCGAGCAAATGATAGTAATCTGAAGAGACATTCTTTATTAAGGCGTTTGGGTCATTAAGTTATTATTATTACGTTATTAAAAGTTGTAGCAAGTTGAAACGGAGTGAGGAGCTACTCTGCCGGATTTAAGTTTGACCTGTGATCCAATAGTTCTCTTATTTTGAAAACAGAAAAGTTTTGATGTAATGACCCGTTTGTTAATGTTTTTGAATGAATTTTTCGACCAGAACTAAAAATTAAATTTTGTTCCGGTTGCCAATAGTACCGTAAAGCCACAAGGTTTAGTTGGGCTGAAGAACACCCTTTTATAAAAAAAAAAATTCATATTAGAACAACAAAGCTCAGATTTGCAGAAAATTAAGAGCAAATTAATCTAGTTTTATAAGACTAAACTCATCCTGGGGCTGAAGAAAAGTACAATGTTTCTAGTTAAAGTTTTACTACATCTTGTAGTTGTAATTTACGTTTGCATTGTGCACAGAAAAACACAGAAGCACCATTTCACATTTTAGTATATCTATAAACTATACCCGAATCCCTACAAGTATTCCGACGTAATATTTAATAATATTAAAAAATAAAAGTTTCACGAGCGATCAGCGCTGTTTTTCAACGCCTCGTCTTTTTGTTCCACTATTTATCATAATATTTCAAACCGCTCCCAGAATTAAAAAAAAAAAAACAAAATGAAGAAAAAATTGGTGCAGTTCAAAACAACTAAAAAGTTTTAAAAAGGAATAACTGAATATAAAAGTTTCGGAAATTTTTTTTAAAATGGTTCTTATAAAACATGCGTTTACCAGTAAAACTAAAAATCCAACTCAGTACTTAGACATTATTAAAGTGCGATGAATTAGTATTTTATTCTGCAAAAGTTGAGCAGGTCGTTTAATAATGACATGAAAGAAAATACGCAACAAAGAAATCTACAATCTTGTTTATTGCGGTTTCTCGGTTTGCCGGCAGAGCACCACTAGAGTGCATTCAGAATATGTTCAAAAAAACTTTGAGGTTACCTATTATTGTTTCTTAGTGCTAATTCTGAATGTTCAAGTCGTTGTTAAACATCTAGCGATAATATTCATTGCAATACTAGCTACAGATCCATGAACTGCGCATGCCTTTTTATGTTTTTTTGTTTTTCATTATTTTTTTCAGGCCTGAAGCAAAATTCTTTTTGTCAACGGTGTGATCTGTGGTCCCAAAACATACATGGAGCTAAAATTATTATTTTAATTACATCTTAAGAAGCTTGCAATATATAAAGTATTTTTTGTGAAGATTTTTGGAATTACTTTGAAGAAAAACTCCATTGAGGTCTACTGTGACACCTCATATGATTACTTTGAGATATTTTATTATTATTTTGTATTTAATAAGGCTCTAACATTTTTAGAATGCAAAAGATCCAAAGAAAATCGATCTAGATACAAATGAAGTCCCCAATAACACAATCAAGTAATTAAACAACACATAATCATATCCCAAAGAAGATCTTTCTGTTAGTTCAAATCAGTATATTTACTGATCGGTGATCCCCGATATCCGTTATCAGCTGTAGTAATGACAGAGCGGGAAATTAAAAAACATTTTATTTGTAGAACGTGCTTTTTCTAAAGCCAAATACATTGATTGATACATCTTCTGAATTTCGAAGCAATTACTTAACCGAAAACATATTAAAGTGCTATAAAACTAAACGGCTGTGCATGGGTTTCCTCTGAACTTGGATATTCTTGTTTCCTCCATTGCAAGCAACACTTGGTCTTGAAGCATCATTTTCCTTTTTAAAAATGTCGGTTTTAGGCATTCTGAAATAATCTTTTTTGCGTGCTTCTTTGTTTACCAAATCACCTGGCATGTGGGAGCGCATGTTTGTAGCTTTTGAATTAAGTCAAAACCAAGGGCGAGTAAAAGAACGAATGTAATTTTCCTTAAAATGTGCTGCAAAACACGTTAATTACACTCTTTTTTATAGGAAACGTTTTTGTAAAAACGTGAGGCTAAAAATTGCCAAAAATTTAAGAGCATGTTTAGAACATGCTGAGGCTGAGAAGAACATTTATTCATGATGAAATAATTCATACAGTGTTATTGAAAATCTTGCTTCTTGACTAAAGTTTACAGATAAAATTTTACATCACAGGTTTCTTTCGTTACAGCTTCTGCATTTTAAAATTCGATACAGGACAAAGTTCATGTACAAATCAATGTATTCAGAAAAGTATCACACACGGTACATGTACTATTTCTATTTTCTAGAATCAGTAAAGATTTTTTAAGAACATGTTTAGAACATTTGAGGCTGATATACCGAGAATGTTGAAGAACGTTTGAACAGCCTCAGTCGAAAAATTCGACGTTCTTATAAAAAAGTGTATTTTATCAGTTTTGTAGACGTTGCTTCTCACATGTCGCTTTTTTAAAACGAATTTCTCATTTGGGACGGGCAATTGGGTGGAAACGTATAGTACATGTGCGCCTAATGCATCCTGATAAAAGACGCAATAACTAAGAGATAACATCATAGTCACAAGACACAAGTTTAAAATGTGGATTAATTAGTATATCGCTGAATATAAGTACTAGAGCCTGATGTACTTTTCAACACTCTTTATCGCATGTCAGCTAATATTCATAATTCCTTCCTTGTATTCGGCTGATTTATTTCCTTTAGGATGTGAATCATCAACTCAAGTAAACTAACTATTCAGTGTTAGACGCGACAAAACGAAAGGCACTACAAGAAAGTCTAACAGTTAAATTGTCTTCAGTAGTCATCAACCATCATATGGTTTTAGCAGAGTTTCAAGCTCCACCAATTCACAAACACTTGCGTATTTACGGTTGCAAATCTGCTAAGCTCTGAAATGGGCCAATAGCGTGGCCTATGGAAAGATTTAATTTGTATCAGCTGTTTGGAATTTTGTTTACACAGCGTCTGTATAAATCAAGAGCCAATTTATTAATTTTCCGGCTTCAGCTTTTCGTAGGCGCGTGTGTTGTCTTTGACACATTAGTTTTGTTATACTTTAGTTTAGACGTACTTGTAAATTTAAAAATCTCATTGCTATTTTTTTTGTAAACAGAAGACCGCACTATTCGTGGCGCGTCTCGCCCACCCTCATGACTGGCAATTATAACAGTACTAAAGAATGTACAGTTTCTTAAGACAAGTCACGGCGCATCCCCCTTTTATTGAAAGTCATTTCACATTTTACGTAAAATTAATAAATTTTACTATTTTTACTATTTTTTTTTTTAAATAGTACCGTTCCGGAGTATCGAGGCTCTCCTACCCGCATACCAGAGTAATTTTGATTTTAACAAAAAACTTTAAAAACAAGCTCGTGGGCTTCGATCTTCCTTTTGAAAAGCATCAATACAATTAAATTAAAATTACGATAATAAAATGAATAGATGAATGAATGAATTAATAAATAGGTAAATAAATAAGTAAAAATAAAATTGAAGAAAATGTTCAGAATAACAGGTTGTTAAGTTCTTTTACTTCATCCATTTAGTTAAGAAATGGTCGTTGCAGTGTCTTACACATTGCGAAAACAAAATGAAGTTTTTGTTCTATTGATTATTACTGAGTTAAAGAGTTTTGGAGAGAATTAATAAAAACATTTGAGGTAAGTTGCTATATTTAACCTATTGTGTTGTTTATTTATAACAAAGTTACTAAGAAACGAAACAAAGCTTTGTCTGTAACTAAAACTGAAGAAGATAAAAATTGTTCAAAAAACTGACATGATTAAAATTTCCTGTCAGCAGGATCGGCGCGACTATATTTCCTGTGGTTTTGTCTTCTCATTTAAACCAACAAGGTGTTGCTTCACAAGCGTGTAATATTGTTTATCACTGCACACCTTTGAATCGATGAATGTCCAATAAACAAATAGCAACTCTCGTAGCTCTACAAGTGCTATAGCAGTAATTGACGTTGCAATTGTCACTAGCATTCTCGTACCCAAGCTCATTTCGCTAACGCAATAGAAATGAGTCTGGGTATGAATTAACAGACACTCCAAGAGATGATATACATTTCCCCTATTGAAACAAACTTCTGCGATTCAACCAAAGCTAGCCTAAATAACGTTTTCTGCTCTACTTAATCCTAAAATATGTTAAATTTAAAGTTTGTTTTTTTTAAAAACAATAAATATGGGGCCGGACTTCAGTTATAAAATACTAGCATATGTCAATCGTAGTAACTGAATATCAATTGTTTTCAATTGGCAACAATAATGTTTGACAGCTGACGCTTTAAAAAATAACCAAGCAGTTAAAAAATTAAAGAAATGTTAAAAAAAGAAACGAAAATGAGCGCTAGCATGTGTTCGTAGATTTCCGTTGCGAGAACGACCTCGGAGGCAGTTTCTTCTCAAGAGGGTCGCCTAGTAAATCTCAATTGTACTTAAAACCGTTATGAAGATCAGTGCTTGACGTGAGAGAAAAGAGTTGTGCAGGGCAAAGACAACATCGTTCCCAGTGCCTTTTCCTCAGAGATGGGGAGGGAGGAAAAGGAACTCTGAGGAAATGACCTGGGAACGAACTTGGGGCAAGTCTGGGTCAGACTTATTGAAGATGATGTAATCTCCTTCTCAATTGTCCCTGAGAGCCGGAAGAGATCTGGGTACGAGATGAAAGATGATGCACGTCGGGAAAATTGTGACAAAGTTCAAGGTCAAGAGCTGCTGGACAAGAAATTATGTCAAGAAGCTTATCAAGTGGACATCACTAGAGTACCGCAGTCACGGCCCAACGCTAACTCTTTAAAAAAGACCTGGCAAGGAGAAGAAGAATGTAAAGGTTGTGAAGTTAGTAAAGAGTGCTCTGCACCAGGTAAGGTGGTCACGACAGTTGTTTTAAAACATAAAAGCGAATTTCTTCAACTCAAATGCTAACTCTTTCCTTTTGTACGAGCCAAGAAGTAAGAACTTGCCTGGAAGACTCGAGCAGTAGTATAGTAGTCCTTATCATCAGGACAATATATTTAAACATATTTGCCAACGTTTACCTTGCAGAATGTATAAAATAAGACAGCCCGAGAAAATCTTACGTGAAGAGCTGCAAAAATGCATGCGCAAGACAGCCATCTCTTGTCATGAAAGAGAAAACCTTAACTGGATTTGCTGCACCACGAAGGAGAGGCGAAATACCAATCCGGCATGCCTTATACTGTAACACTCTTGATGAGAAAAAAGCGAAGCTGACCAAGAAACGCCAGGCGTTGTTCCTGGGAGGCCGGAAAGAACTTGACTGGTATACACGTCACTTCCGGCATGCATGGTATTAAGGACTTTTCTGTCATTATATAAAATAACGTACAAAGTGAGACTAGTAATAGTATCTTAGTATAGAAAACTACATGCATTTCTTTGAGATAAAGTCATTTTACTCTAATAGATCAAAGTATTGTTAAACATAGCGTCTCTCCGGAGCTGAGATATCTTTAAGAGTTTTGCCCTATTATACAACTGAAAAAATCATGTATCTGCATATGTTTTATAAAAGCACTGCACTTGATGTGTAGCCGATGAGCAATGCCCTGGGGCCGCGAGCGAAAGAGAAGCAAGTGAAAATACGTAGGTGAAGACGTCACTCGCATTCATCCGAATTCATCGAGTTTCAATTAGTTATAGTTAACTGGCTGGAAACGCGGAGTCGGAAAATGCCGACTTCTCGGGTCAATTCAAAGATTTCTTGTTTATTACAGAACAAATGACAGCCGGGTTTTTTGTTTACAGCAAGTACTTCAGGAAATTAATCATATATAAACTATATAATTCATGTATATCCACGGGAAAATGGCCAAGTGAGTGGAAAATGGATGAGTGGGGTGACCAGTATTCAAAAAAGGCAAAAAACACGACAAAGCAAACTATCGGCAGATAACATCGCTTATAACGGTGGATAAAGTATTTGAACTACTTTTAGCTGAGCAGTTAACCAACTACTTCAAGCCTATATATATTCTACAGTCGCATCAAACATATCGGAAGAATCACTCCTGTGACACTATCCCTGTTGGGTATGTTTGAGGACTGGAAACTAGCCATTGACAGGAAGGAGTTGGTATGCATACTCTCGACTGATATGAGTAAAGCATTTGAATTTCTCTTTAACCCACTCCTGGAGAAGCTTGAATCGTACGGCTTTACAGAACACGCGTTGGACGTCATGAGGTCTTATTCTGAAAACAGAGTGAACAGAGTCAAACTAGGGAATGTCACCAGTGACCGGAAGAAGACGACTAGAGTGTGTCCCCAGGGATCATCTTTTGGCCCGATAATATGGAATATTTTCCAAAGCGATTTAATTAGCTTTCAATGTTAACAAAGCTAATTTGACAATGTATGCAGATGACCACCAGATATACTCAACTGGGCGGGACCTGAGCAATATTTTAAAGGGGATAATACAGAGGAAAGGGGAGTCACCTGACGCTTGCTATAAAGACAACTATCTATTAGCAAATACGGACAAGTTTCAAGCGATGTTAATATACACATGCAGATGAAGGAAGGAAATACAAAATGTATTCTAATGAGACTGTTTGGAGTTGTCACACTTTTAAAAACCATATTAGCAAAATAGATTATGTAAAAAGGCGAGCAAAAAAGTTGTTGTTCTTCCACGCTTTTGTAATTTAGCGTCGACTAAGGCCAAACTGCGAATTTAAAAATCGTTTCATTTTACCTAATTTAACATATTGTCATACAGTTTGGCACTTTTCTAGAAAAATTAAAAGGGTTCAGGAAAAGGCTCTAAGGGCTATATTCAAATCTAACACGGAACCATATGAGGAACTGCTCGATCCGATGCGCTGATCTGATACCGTTATTATGTAATAGGAGACTACAAGACATTCTCATTCAGATATATAAAGTTAAGCATAAAATAGCTCCACGTAATTCAGATTTCGATATTCCCCGTTTTAATACTGTTGAATATGGAAGGCACAACATAAGATACTTTTGGCCATTCATCTATAGTCAAAGCTTGGTGCCAATATTAGAAATGAGCCAACTTTCAACGATTCAAGAAAACTAAAAGAAAAATTAATGTTCAGAGCTTAATAGAAAACTGTACCTATTGTACATCATAGTATCTATTATGAAATAAATAAGCTTATTATTATTATTATTATTATTATTATTATTATTATTATCATTATTATTATAAATTCATTTACTGAAGGAGCCTTCGTTAGGATCATCTATTTAAAGTTACATTACATTTACATATCTAATATAAGAATTTATTCATGTGAGTTCTGAATCAAATATACCCTCTTCATAGTTATGTTATTTATTCGGCTTGATTATAGACAAATACAGCTTTCTGTCTTTTTAAACACATACACTCAATCATTCGAATATCATAATATATATATACTAAATAAATTCTGTATAAATTGAAAATTTTAAACTATAAAACGAACAGCTTCGATTCTGTGCGGTGACTATGAATTACAAAATTCAACGCGTACGCATGTTATGTCAAGTATAGCTTAAATTTAAAAGCTTGACGTTTTTGGCTTTTTCAACATACATTTTCAAAAGACAATAACTGTAAACATCATTTTTTTGAAGCAATTGTCATTGATATCGATTAAAGATAGAATGGCTTAATTTGAAAAATCTTCTATAAGAAAACTCAAGTTTTAATTTTCAAACTAACAAAGAACAAATTTTGTTTTAACGTCATCAAAAACGTTTTGCCGTAAACAAACCTTATTTAAAGTACAACAATGAGAATGAATAAACAAAGAATCAGAAAAAACGTGGTGAAGTGGTTGTAAGGACAAGTACTAGGTTTCAATAAACAAAATGTGTTTAGATGAAAGCCAGAAAGGGGTGTTGTGCCGCGATGTGCTTAAATGAATTTGCCCTAATTTTAGCTGTTAATTAAATGTCTAATATTGTAAGTAACTTTTTTTCCCATGTTAGCCTTTAATATTGGCTGCAATAGTGGTCTCATCAAACACCGCTGCAATATCAGAACAGCACGCAGAAACCAACGTCTTTAACCGTCTCCTAGTTATATTAACTTGACGTAATACAGAACGAGACACAAAAAGTTATATAAGTGCGCTAATTAATGTAAGGACGTCTTATTTGTGGGATTTTAGTCTCAAAAGTTCTTAAAAAAATGTTATAGTAATATAATCAAAAATTAATCATACTTTTAAATTGAAATCAAATTGGTGCATGTCGCGCTCTTTAGGTTCGGAAAAATTAACCTTAATTTATGAAACAAAATCACTGGTACTGCATGGTTGTTTTCGAAATTTCAAACTGTATTTGTTCCTAAGAAGATAAAAGCCAGCTTCGATATTGGATGTAAGTGAAAAAGAGAATAATGAGTCCTGGAACTTTTGCTCGTAATGTTTTTATCTATATTCTAGTTGCAAACAATGTCGCTTTATTGTAGCTATTTGTCGGCCTTTCCTCAGCCTCCAGTGAGGTGTTAGCGTGTTCGTAAAGTTTTCCCAATGCTCACCTGATGTTCTTTTGAAATAAGAGTCTGCAGAAAAACGCACTTCAATTTTAGAAGCAATTGACAAAGTCTTTTTTCTTAACTCGTTATTAATCTTTATAATTTGCATTTTAAAATTATTTTGACTATATAGTTTTATATTGCATATCTTATCTGCAAACATTAAAGAATTATAAAAACGTATGTGAAATGTAAAGTTTTAAAGGCAGGATAAATTTGTGGTACTCAAGTGTTTATTTCTTAGCATGCACGTATGTTTAGATTGTTAACTAGGCATCTATCCACCATGAATATACACAAAGGTTTATGATATTGAAAACCGCAAGGGAATTCAAAATATGGAAGTCATGTATGGAACGTATCAAAAAGCGGAGGAGTTATAATATAAATTGTAAAAGTGTTATTGAAGAAACTCTGGAAAGAAAGTGAAAGTGACCAGAGTAACAAATTTGCGGTATATAATCACAACTTACAAGAATTCTATCTTGCCACTCCTATTAAAAGCAGGGAGGGTGAAGTGCTTTCAAATGCGGATTGATAATAGCCGTTCAAAAGGCCACAATATGTTGTTTTCATACATATATAACGAAGGCAGCCAGTGAAGACATTTTTAAAATAAATTAAGCACAAACTCACAACTGGCAAATTGTCAAGAGCAAGGGTGCAATGTCTTGAACAAAAACCTTGACATATGAGCACGAAATTTCCTTCCCGGCTCCAAAAAGGAATAAAGTTCTCCATTATATTAATGTGTACACCGTAAAATATCCCTCTAAAAGAATCTTAATTTCCGTTGAAAAAGGCATTACAAAACTCTCTTCTACCATCAAGGACGAGGCCAGAGCAGAAATATGCAGCATACTTGCGATTTAATGACCCAACAAGAAACCATAACATTTAGGTGGGACTTAACCTAAAAGAACTTTTTCTTCAAATACAAACTTTTCAATGAATTTATGCCATGTTTCAACAGATGACTACTAAACATGACCAGCAACTACATGTTTGAGTCTCTTGTTACCATGGTAACAGGGCCAGCTTCAATAAACTGCTTAAAAGCACCTTCTCCTTGAGAAAAAAAATGAGCAAAATAACTAAACCGAATGACTTGAAAATATTTTTGACAGATGGCCAGTATAAAGGTCTTTGCTTTGTGCATAGAACTTTCATTTATTTTAAATACTTGCTGAGAGAGAAACATTTAAGCCTAAAATTGAGAAAAAATAAGACTTTTTTCTTCAATTTCTCGCTCCCACACTAAAACTGATAAAGCAACAGAGTTACCTCTTTTGGGGTTTATTCCAAAGGGGGTTTGCCCTACATAATATTCAGGCACAATATAACGGGCAAATTTAAAATCATAGAGTGGAAGATTGTTTGCAATGAAGCATTTTTGCTTAGATGCTAAAGCTCAAAATTATAAGGGGTAAATATAAAAATGCTGGAGTTCAATTTCAACACTTTTTCAAGAAACAACAGTTGAGAAGGGTTTGTGACACATCAAAAGAGAGAGAAAAAATATGAAATAACCCAAGATTTGAGGCTAAATGAGATGGATTGCACTCAGATTTCTTAAATTTATGAATTGACTCAAATATAATGAGTGTGAAAAACACCAAAGTTTGCCTGAAACACAAGCTGCCTAAACTCTTTTATTTTACTTTCAACTTTCCATTAACATAAAAAACATTATAAAACAATTGTTTGTCTGCAGTAAAATGGAATTTTTATTGACAAACCTGAAAAACCTGAGCTGAAATAACCCTTTTCTTGCTGGCATATGCAGTCGATCAGCCATAGAACACTGCATCATGGGGAACCCCTGATATTTGCACAGGGAAACACCAATGCCCACGAATGAAAGCTTTTTTTACCAAGCTAACATTTTGCACTGAAAGCTCTCTAGACGTTTTAGGCTTTCAATAAAACTATAGAGAAATGCAAAATGCAGCTGGCTGGGACTAAGGCA
The DNA here is from genome assembly GCA_027575285.2 of Zoanthus pulchellus. Lineage (NCBI taxonomy): Eukaryota > Metazoa > Cnidaria > Anthozoa > Zoantharia > Zoanthidae > Zoanthus > Zoanthus pulchellus. Next base: position 2,148 of record JAOBRB020448149.1, on the reverse strand, counting down.
AACACTCGTAGGGCCCCTTTTCCATGATACAGCAAGCAGCCAGTGCTCGAACCAAGAAAACTGGCTTATTTTGCTATAATCACAGTGCCAATAAACAGTTCTTCGATACTGGCAAGATTTAAGCCTTCTCAGCCCTAATGATTAGCTCAGGCACCCGAGATTTGCCAAAAATGCCAAAAATAGCATTATTTTGGCGGTTTTGACATTGAAACCGCTTGTCGGAAAATGATTTGAAAAACGATGCGGGCTGTCACATGACTAACGATTACGTGTCATGACACACACAGGCCATACCCAGTTCCCCAGGTTTTAATTAAGGTAAAAATAGAGTTTTTATAGGACCTGCCTTATCCCTTCAAAAACCTCTATTTCATACATTTTCTTAGGTTAAGTCCCGCCTTAACAGAATTGAGAGACTAAGAGTCATAAACCAAACTTTCGTTCTCCCTAGCTGCAGACAAATGCAAAAAAAGTCATAAGGCAGATCTAATTGGAACGAACAAACTGAGATGAGAAAATCTCTGCATGCTTGTAGACAAAAAACACCAGAGACAAATTCAACATATGGAACCTCGACAGGGCTACAAACTGAAAAGCTACTGGATTGCAAGCAAAAAGTCAGACAATCTGAGAGTCCTTGCATACGTTAGACAAAAAACAGACGATCCGAACCCTACGGCATTTTATGATTTTCCAATGGTACGCAAAACTCAGCTCACAGAAACATAAAACCCTGCAGTGGAGGGATGTCTGGGGCATGCTATCCCCAGAACGTTACAAAAATTGTGTTTATGTGTCTATTTATTCAATAGTAATTGAAATAGTTTTTAATGCCATTTTCCCCCAGTCAAAATAACTTGAAGACTTGGCGTACATATATAAAGGCACATAACACATAAACACAATTTTTATAACACTCTGAGGGTAGCATGCCCCCCCCCCCCCAGACATCTCTCCACTTCTCTTGTCCTAGAAACTTTTTAGTTTCTGGCAACGTCATTGAGGAACACTATAACTCGTCCAAATCATCAGCAAAGATCTCTGCATGCAAACCTATAAACAGTTCAGTAAAACACAACAAATCAAGTTTCAAAGTATTTGACAAGCGTTCTCGATTCCACAATTTTTTAAAAAAAACATCAAATAATGAAACCAGACTAAGAGATTCTTACATCTCAATAAAGGCTGCTGATATGATATCGAGCAACTTTCGCAACGGCGCGATTTCGCTCCGGTGCCTTATCTTAGCTCGGTATTTGTTTAGATGAGTACCATTAAAAATGTCATGCTGGGGCAACTCGCTTCAACGCGAGTACACTCCGCTTGCTACACTGGAGTGCTGGTGTAAATTGTCCGACTGTATGCAAAGCACTAACGTATGTTGGTATTACCTAAATAAATACAGGACTTAGGGCGAAAGTTGACCTCGTACCCTGTAAGCACCTCCATAGTCTTGCTCTTCATATCGATTCAGGAAAAATTGATCTTGCAAGCGGTAGACAGCAGTCTATGAGCCGATAACAAATGCCAGAAAACCACCAACCGATTAAACAAGGGGGGCTAATTTGTATTTCGACTAGGGGACACATGCACTATTTTCGGTGAGCGCGATATCATGACTGAGCTTGTTATTGGGCATATAGAGGTTGATTGACTCTAGAAATCTTGAGAGTGAAACCGCATTGGTGGCGCAGATCCGTGGACTTGTTCCAATGTTTATGCATACCAAGACAGCCAAACTTACTCGAAGTAAATAACACCCATCTAATCTCTGCCTTGAGCCGAATATTTAATTTACGAGTAAGTGTTCGTCCGCCAACAATCGGTTGAGTAAGCAAAACTCATAATTGTGATAAGATAGAAACTGCAAAACCTTTCGCTTTACGTCAAAATGTTCAATACCAAAAAGTGTGAAAAATCTCAGTTAATGCATGATAAGCCATTGATGCAACCCTTTCTAGCTTCATTTGCATAACATTTTCTCCGGTGCTAAGCTCGTCATATGCATGGCACTCTTCAATCTCGACACTTGCCTCTTGAAGCATCTTTTTAACCTATCGTCAGAAGAAATGGGCGGACATGGTTGGCGCAGTTGGTAAGATCTCTGCTTTCCAACCACGAGGTCCCGAGTTCGATCCTGGCACTTTG
>JAOBRB020447056.1:0-19473 GCA_027575285.2 Zoanthus pulchellus | reverse complement strand
TGGATCTATTTTACTTACAGTTTGTTCACCTTCTGCACCACTCACTAACACTTTTGTCTTCCCGAGGTTCACCTTCAGCCCCTTGCTCTCAAATGCCTCCTTCCATTTCCAAAACTTCTCTCTCAGTCCCTCCATCGTTTCGCTTGTCAAAACCAGACAAATATTTTTATTAGCTGTTAGAGATGTAGATTTTGGGACCATTCTTGAAGTTTTAGTTGCAAATGGAAAAATTTAATCACAAATTTTGATCACTGGTTTAAGTTTGTGAGCTAAGGTGACTACACCTTCTTTAGATGGTAATTTAATATATCTATTGTCTAATTATGTGAGATTGATAGAATACTTTTGAACAAAAGTCAGATTCATTCATTATAACATCTTCTCCCTGAGGTTTGTTTACATGACAAGTTTTGACATTAATACTGTAGAAAACAAACCAATCAGACAACTAAATCCATTTATTAAATAGGTACATTATTTATACATCATTCTATAGTTTTTCTTTATCAATAATCATTTTCTCACTTCAATGAGCATTTGATCTAAGTTATAAGCAAACACTTTTCTTAAAATTTGAGACTTGCTTAATCATTCATCGAGGTGGATTCACTGCACATTCTGACCATGACAGTGGTGTTCTCTCCTAGGTAGATCAATCTGCTGGTTTCAGCATGTTTGGTGGTAGCTGTAGCTTGTAGGGCTAATAGTTTAGGCAGCTGATCTTGTACTTTCTGCTTGGATTGGGTTCTATTTGGTAGTGTCTGAGTTCATCGACTTCTACAAAACATCATCAGCATGGAATCTTCAAACTGTACTGTTGCCAAGCTGAACATAATAAGAATAATTTATGGTGATATGCAGTTGATTACAACACCTGGTTTTGCCATTTTATGAAGGTTGGCAGGAATATTGTAATGCTACTTCATCTTTCCCTGCTGATTCATCAAATGCTGGAAAAGTTAAGATTTCCTGAGGCTTAACTTCATCCTTACCTTTCAGTAAATAAATACCTTGAATTACGATTAAGCAAGTGTGGGGGCAAAGAATGCTTCTGTTAAGTAGAAAGTTCATGTGGTAGATGGTAGAGTGAGACTAGTGTACATTGCACCCCATTCTGCTGTCTAAAACGTGAGCCATTGCTACTTCAACCATTCAATGTAGGCCATGGATGCAGGCACACTTGGTCACTTTGAATAGAAGTTGATGACAATAACTGAATAAGGAAATGGTTGCCACGTCAGCTTAAAGTTAAAGTCCATGATGCTAAAGCTGTACCTGCTGTAGGTTTGTATGTCTCGAATTCTGGCAAGTGAGACCAATCTATGTCATTGTCGTTATCAAGTCAGCAAACATTGAGTACCAGCCAAAGCATATATTAACGCAAAATCAAGAGAGTGACACACAGGAAGTTTATGTCTGCGATAGAAAATATGGCTCAATGTTTAGGTCTGTGAAAGTAGCAATTGACCATACTTGCTGCGTGAAGCTGAAAAGTGGCAAGTGCTAGACATTCTGTCGACTGTCGTTCACACAGGAATCTTTTTCGAAGCGGTGTTCATCGTCTCTGCTTCATGATGATCATAAAAAAAGTTTCCTGGAAAATATAGTCTCGGGAAAAATTTAAGAGATTTCTGAGTTAGTATCCGAATCCATAAATATTAACTGGCTATTGATTTCTACCGGTTTTCTGATGTCGTTGCTGCTTATAATTCCCGCACAAACGAACTACTGAAAAATTTGTCCACCGAGGAATTACTTTTGGGAGCCTGAGGCGAGTTTTACTCGAGGAGGTTTTATATTAGAAATGGCTTCCCTTCTTTGCAGGCAAAGGCAAGTTTTTCCACAAGATTGACAGGAACAAGAGTTGTGATTATACTTAGATTAAGGATGGTTGGATTTTCAACAACTTAAATACTTTCTGGTTGCTTTAATAAGTTTTCGATTTGAAGGTTAACTAACTAAAAACATTTATTTTACTGACTTTTTATCATTATTTAGCAACGTAAATTAATATAATTGGATTTATATTTTTTAGCCACTGGAGTTTAAACTGGTCTACAGTCAAAAGAGCAAATTATTTACCCGCTCATCAAATTTAACCTTCTTTGCTGGTGACGTAGGCAACCTTCCAACATCCATATGCTGCTGGGTTTGCACAGGTTGGAGTCTAGTTTCATCTTCGTCCTCACTGTCAGACTCGGATTCCGAGCTACTGCTCTCAGACTCGCCACTTGACTCTGATTCACTCTCTGAAGTCCTTAAACAAGAAAAGAATACTGGTATATTTAGAACACTATCAATAATTACAAAAAATAAAATGTTTAAACTATGAATTCAAGATATCAGCTTCAGGTAAAAGTATTTAAAAATTAATTGTCTCGTTATTTCAACTTTAACCTTAACAAAAAAAAATACAATATATGTACAAATTTATATATAGTTCTTTTTGTTACACTGTTAACTAGAACAGCCATTTACACTACTTGCATTGTTTTAGAACTTTATACGGATCATATTTATAGCAGTAATTGCAACACAAGATCTTTCTTAAAATAGCCATGAAAACAAACCTTAAAACCACTAAAAAACATATTTTATTCAAAATGTTTATATAAAGCTGTTGTTTAATTATCACATAACACATTGTCTTCAGAGCAAAGCACCATTTTCCTTTGTCAATTATTAATTGCGGATACATAAAATGTAAACGATCAAAAGAAGTTTTATGGAGAGTAAATATACAAATGGGTCACCCTGACACAAATGTAAACCAACACTTATCACTCTACTGCATACCAAATTTAAAATATTAAGTTTAGAAAATAATACCGAATTAAGAAGTGATTTTGAAATATACTTAGATAGTTTTCTTTGACAGGGTACATAACCAATACAATGTTTCCATGCAAAAATACAGTTGACAGATGTTTCAATTAAAAAGGAGTATTCACAATCACTTCAGTTAACATTGGGTTCAAATTATGTATCATACAAGGTTACAAAGATTCTTTATTCACCATAAATACTATCCTATATTTGTAGAAAATAAATTTAACATTATCTAATTATAGTAAAAATAGCAAGGAAGTCCATAAAGAAACTTTAAAGTGCTACTGTGATCAAATTTTTTAAGCTTTTAGGTAAATCACATAGAAGTCTACAAAACATTAGAGATCCTGTTTACTGTTTACAAATATCTGCATTGAGTCCAAAAATATCTAAGTTTGAAAAATGAGTAAATGAGATAACTAATGACATTAAACAAGGCCATGAATTCAACTTGTTGGATCAAGCAGATAAGGTACAATTACCAAATACTAACGTAGCATGCCAGAAAAGATCAGAAAAGTCCTTAATATTGTGGAGGTCTCGAACCAAGTATGTTGCTATGGTAACAAAAAATCAAACATAGTTGTTACAAATTGACTGAGATATTCTTGTTTATGCTATTTTTAATCAAAATTCAATTGAGTATATGATGTCATAACTTGCCTAATTTGCATATTCTAAAATCTCTGGAACGAAAAGAGAATTAAAATATAGTAAACAGCATTTTTACTCTTCAACAAACTTCTTGTCTATGTTTTAATGTGGCATAGATTTCAATGATGCAATTTTTGTCATAGTAGCATTTTAAGAGCATATTAAAACTATGGGCTTTCTCAAATTAGACTAGAAAAAGTACTATATATAATGCTATGAGACATACCATAAGAAACAGAACACAAGACAGATATCAAAGAGCACACACTTATCACAAAAACAATGAAAGTGTGAAAATAACTTGTAGAATTTAAAGGTACCAATTTAAACACCTTTTAATGCTGAAATGTGTTTTTCAGGCCTGTGTACAAAAATTTTGCTGGGGGGTGCTACAAAACTTAAACAATTATTTATTACGATCAAATGCGGTGTACATATTATCAGCTATATGTGTATAAAATACAATTTATATCAAAAATGTTTTAGATGAGGCTTAAAACTCTTTAAAAATTAAATTTACATTTAAAAAAATGATCACCTGGTCTAACAAATTTAATTTAATTTATTCTAATTTATTATTGAGATTGTTTTACAGGTAAATAAAAGTGATTCTTAATATGTTTTGATTATAATTTTCCATCGTAAACTTTGCTTTTTATGCATTTTATAATGGAGTGAATTTTGTGGACCTTTATGATTACAAAAGTCAATCAATGTAGGGTAAGAAAACCTTGATTAAAAACCCCTACTGCATTGTGAGAAACCTAGTAGTATAATCTTGAAGGCTTTGGGAGTAGATCTTGTGGAAAATCAGCCCTGTAATAAATTCTTGTAGGTTGTAGAGTGATGATATTCCATTTAAAATTGCCACTCTAATAAAACATTTTGCAATAAGAAAATAAAAAAAGGCCTTGATCTGTTCACAGCAGCCTTTAAATAGGTGAAGGAGGCAAAAAAATCTTTGGGTCTTGATAAGCAAATATATGTAAGGCCAAGTTGATAGTGTATGATAGAAAAGCTGCTTGTTTTTAGGCCACAAAAGGAAAGGCACACAGGATATGTGGGGCTTGCAGCAAAGGAGTTGGGGCAAACTCAATATGGTGTAATGTTCTGAAAGCTGGTGCCACCAGATGTTTAGGGCTCAGAAACTTAACAACAGCAGCAGATAACATGGCCAATGTCTGCGAGGGAAATTGTGCTAGTGCCACAGAAATTGGAAGTGGAATTAGTGAGCAACTTTTGTCATCTTGGTGAAGTGATTTCATGTGAAGGCAGTCAAGTAGAATCAGCAGTAAGATATCCAATGCTTTGACTAAATGAAGGGAGCTGACAATCTTGTCATCATAAAGCATAGTATTCAACAAGAGGGAAGAGTATCATAAGAAGTCAAGTTAGACATCAAGAAGATGGCAATTCAAGACAGAATTACTAGCGAAGAGGTCAGAGGAACTTGGGGATAGAGAACCTTGAACACTGGAAAGGAAAATTGAGGTGGCTTAGTCATGTACAAAGACCAGGGATTAGAAAAGCTTACTTACTAATATGATGCAGATTTAGGAGGAAAATAGTGGAAAATGGAAATACCAGATGTTATAGCAGAGGATTGCAAACAGTGGGGTAGACTCATCATATCTGGTCACAGAAGTGGAAAACTATTTAGGGTTGTTAAACAAAGATGTCTGTTTGTCAGCAAAGTTTGCAATTTAGTGAACGATTAGACTCTGCAGCTAAATAGGATTGCAGGTTTTGATAAGGCTATGCACTTTTCTTTACCTTTCTCGATGCTTCTTGGAGACATTCAGTGAGCATGATAAGTAACAAAGCCACTTTTAACTTGAAGTCAAAATTTAATACAAAGAACAGGGACCATTGGAATAAAAGGGATAGCCCCTTCTTTTTTTGAGATAACAATGTTCAACAATTTTTTAAAATGGCAGATGAAAAAATAAACGTGGTCATTGTGCAAAAAATAAATCAACTACTATTTGTCGGAATTGAAAGCTTAATTTTTGGTTTAAAAGTTTGAACTTCTCCCCTCTGTTGCTCAACCCATAATCTGCAAGCCACAGACCTGCTACTTCGCCCGGTTTTGCTGGGGGACTCCTGCTTTTCACGCATTTTTCTCGATTAACATACTAAAACTTTCAGTTTTATTCTTCAATTTAGTTTAAAAGTGATTTTGCAACTAACCTTTTAGAAGTTTGTTTGTATCATGTTTTTTTTTAATTTAAACTTTTATTTAAACTAAACATACATGCATACATACATACATACAAGAAATGTATCATTTCATGTGCAAAATATATATGATGAATAGTATACAAAACATGAAATGTTACTTCGTAGCTGCAGTGCGCCTGGAAACTGGGCATGAGATTTTCATTTGACATGTAATCATAGATCTATGCATGTAATTATGAAAAACATATTTGCATAATTAATCTAGAAATTATGTTGTATACAAGAATAGAAACCTCTAGTTTTTTTGCCAGATCTCCAGGTTTTTCTACATTCACCTTCTGGTTTTAAATTCCTTGGGGTTGGCAGGTCTGCAGTCGTGCTTAACCTTCTTCTGATTTCTAAACATTTATATTAGGACAGCTTTCTTGAGTGTGATTGGGTCCTAATATTTTTGTGGCTACTGCCTTCTGGGAAGGCAGAAGACATAATGTCATCGGGAAGAAAAAAGTTACGGAAGCGTGAGAGTGTAACTCACAAAAGTTACGGAAGTGTGAGAGTGTAAACTCACATGATTGCGAAAACATTTAGTGACCAATCACCAGAGATATCATTTGGACATCGCATAACTTCGTTTACCCGATGATGCCGACGGATATGGAAGATATTTAAAAAAAGTTAATTTCTATTACAGACGCATTAGAAATATTATTATATCTGAATTCCTCCTAAGTTTCTCTTGTTATTTCATGTTCGAATTATAACATTTGACTTAATATTCGAGAAGAAGCAACTTTTTTCCTTTGACTGTGGACACTTAACTTAAGCGTCTTAACCGTTGTTAATGACCTTGCGGAGTTTGTCATTGCTTTAGTTATATGAACGTTGCTTTGTAACAAATTTAAACCTTTCTTTACAATAATATATAAGAAATAAAACGTTATGTATTTAACAATAAAAATAAGAAAATGAGTAAATGCAGATAATATATATTCACTCTAAATTAAAGAATCACATTATTAACACTTAGATACAAAGAGTACTTTCAGAGTTTCGACGCCATTCATGTGGCCTGATTGTTGTGGTAAACACAACAACATAGATAAAAATCTCCAGTTCACATGGTGACATAATGCGATCAATTTACTGTTCTGACCTTGAAAAAAAATGTTCTTGACTTATTTGACATTGAAAATTGCACACTCTAAGTTGACTTCTACTAAATCAAGGAAATTTGTCTACCGCTAGTGTGGCAGTAGACACATGCGCTTTACAAGCGCCTATTTTTTTTATTTTGCCATGCATGGCACTTGAGGGAATAACCAAATCATTCGAATAAGTGTTGTCCTATATTCTACATTACTTTGCATTATGCAAAAGAAAAGATCAAAAGTAAAGATGATTTCTACGTTGTTATAAATTCATTTGCAGCTCAAGGCAGAATATTGCTAATCACAGCTAGATTACCAAATGTTCTTGATGTGCAGGATTTCAAGCAAAAGCAAAGGAAATTATTGCCCATTACATGAACAAACTTGATTTTAGAGCCTTTTGATTCCACACATTTTGTATTCAGACTGTTATAGGGCTCAAAATTAGGTGCAAAATTTCTGGCGGAAATTATCTGTAAGAAATATAGTCTGATTAATCACGAAATTATGATCACTGTTGAAGCTTTAGTCACAAATGGAAAATTTAGTTGCAAATGCTATGACCGATAACGTTGCGACCATATTGGTCACAATTTTGAGCCCTGCTTTTAGCACATGCAACATCAGCTGCTTATTTTTACAAATGCCCACTCCACTCATTAAAATATCATATGAAGGATAACAACTTTGGTTTTGAATTATTATCACGAAATATCTCAGTGTTTTACAGTTGGATGGGGTTGCATAACTTAGTGTCTGACCATTGATAAAATTATCAAAAATTGTTTCATCTTTTCAAATATAACTGTGGAAGAGCTCATCAATCTATAGGAAAGTTGGAATCAGCTTAGGACTTTGCTGTCAGATGTTTAACTTCAAAAAGAATACTTTGTCAGTTTGTGTCTGAATACCAAAATTAAAACAAGTTTTGATTAAAATAGAAGTCTGAAAGAATCCATAAATGGTAATCAGTAGTAGAAATAACATTAAGAAAAATCAGCTACTTAGGAAACTAAAAATATAATCACTTGTCATACTAATACAAGCCTTATCTATTATAGAACATTATAGGGAACCCAAAATTTTGTTGACAAAAATAAAAATGATATTGTTGAAAACTGCATCACACAAGTAAACAGGGAACAAACATGTATCAGCTTGTTCTGTATTTTTTCAATGTCTGCACTTTTTCTGAAAATTAGCAATAAGAACCATATACATTCTTACACAATAAAAAAATCAAACTAGGCACAACATGGCTTATGCAACTAAAATTTTCAAAATATTACACATATAAGTTTACAGAGCAGTATATCAGAAAACTATCCACTATAAAAAATAGCACAACAACTTCCCTCATAAAAATAGGATGACACACTTCAGTTTTCTAATTTTAAAAAACATCTTATATTTACACCGCTTCGTAGTCATAAAAAAGTAAAATTTAGGAGAGGAATATAACAATAAAAATACTTTATTTTCAAATCATTTTAAACAGAAACGTAGTTGGGTGGCTTTTAAATTCAACGCACGAAACAAATCTAAGTACCCGTGCTAACAGCCTTCAATAAAAGCGGTAAATAAATCCTTGAGAAAAAAAACCCAAGTGCTATCGTGCTCCTTTTCTTATGAAACTAACCAAAATGGTCGAGATAAAACAAAAATAAAGTATATTTGTACTTTGCATTCCATTTTTATGTTTATAGCGAGGAAATCTACATTCGTTTAGCATCATGTACATTTCGCGTTCCTTCCTTACGGAAATTAGAAACATGGCGGATATGTATTCAAATGTGTTGTTCTGTGAAATCAACCACAATTCCGAAGTATGCCACATTTCCAAATAACTAAGGCGCAATTTAGTTAAATTTCATAAATTCTTACCCTTCACTTTAAATGATGCTTCGATATAGATTTATTATCAAGAAAATCATGGAAATCAGTCGACACAAAACTAATATCTTCGCTTCGAAAGGAAATTTCTTCCAATACTACAAACAAGGGCGTTGTTTATTCATACAAACCCGTCTAATAATTGTATATTTCTACTTATATACGGCCAGAAATTTTCGATCCTCAACCCAAGATTCAACCAGTTTTAACACTTATACGAAAAAGTGTTTGATATAACATAAAAGAACAAAGTATCAACCATTCGAGAAAAAATTGTTAAAATTGTTCGTGAAAAAATGTCGGTCGAAAAATGTCAAGACACGTATATTTATTAATACTGAGAATACTCGTGAAAATATAAAAAGATGCATTTACAAACGAAGATGTGTTTCTATTTGCCCCACTCAAAAGTCATGGAGTTAAATCTTTTGTATGTACTGAAGTTTCAAAGAAAACCCATTTCTCAAACCAATCTTCGAACCAAGAATTTGATCAAAAACCAATTGACAAAGAAAAATGGCGAATCGCTTTATGCTTCGTCTCCAATCTAACTACCTTCTGTTCGGTTCATGACCACTAAAAGCATGCATCCCCGTTTGCTCGACCACATTTCCAAAACGGTGTTTGTTTGGGAAAGAATTCAAGTCTCGCGAGCGGCCATAGAATTCGAATTGTCTTTTATCTTCGCTCGTTGAGACCACATCAATGTCTTCGTCATTTTCCCAGTCGATCCCCGCCATTAAATTGTCTTCAACCACATTCAAATGATTTAACTTCTTCCGAAAGAAATGGCCCGTCACCAACGTTTCCTGTACCACAAGGTAGCCAAAAATGGAGAGAAAAAGCGCAAAATAAAACACACATTCGACAAAGAAAAAAGGAGAGGCAAAGAAATGGTAAAAGAAGCAAGAGGCATCGCTTTTATTTTCTGGCCACGTGCTATCTAAATGGGTCTAATCCGGACAAAGATTAAAAACCTCTTGTTGCTTGCTTTGGTAGGGAACGAATGCATAGCCAATTGTCTCTTCCTCGCCGTCAACGGCAAAAATTTAAAGAAAGACAAAAGTTGATTTCAGTAAATTCTTTGTACATTGAAAGGCTAAATGGCGACAGATGTTCTTCTGAAAGGAAGCCTTCAAGCTAACAAAGGGCGGGTCTACGCAAACCTTCTTATGTGAACGCACCAACTTGGCTACCCTTCGAACAAGAAGCAACCACATCAAAAATGGACGACAAGGGTTTTTCAACTAAAGCAAACGCAAAACAGGCTATGAAAAACACGAGAAAATTCAATATTACCGCCTTAGTTCCGGCTAACTCTACGCAACAATCAAAGAACAAAATGACACAAAAACTTAACGAAAATCAACATTTATGTATTGGGCAATAAATCTGAACAAAATAAAGCATATAAACAGACAGGAGAGCGTACATTACCACCTCACACCAGCCATGTTGAACAACGAACACTGCCTTCTTCTCTTGTCCTCAGCTTTGATCGCCAACCACCTGCGCGGACTCACGGGAACGGCTCAATTGCGCATGCGTTTTTGTCATGACGCAATGAATAGCCAATCAGTACTCAGTAAATTTCCGAAAACAATAAAATAAAAGCAGCTATTATCAGAGACACGTGTTTACCACAAATGAAATACGATATGTTTAAAGGCCGATTAAAGTTCTTGCACGTGGCACAGACACAGGCGCACATTGTCCTCGAAACGAGGGACTACAATTCAAGGAAGGATTACATGCATTCTATGCGGAGATTGAGCTTAGATTAAGAAAGACTGTAGCGAAATCCTTGGCTTTTTTCCGTCGGCCTCGGTGATATTAATGATGTCAACTAAAATAGATGTAAAAATCGTCTTGTTTGACGGAGTGCAAATACTAGGTAAATAAAAAAGGCCTTAAGATTTTAGTTTCGAACAATGTATTTTTGTAGGGATAGAATAGATTATAGACCGCGCAACCTTGTGCATCAATTCTTTGCTCAAAGACATTTTTATAGATCCACGCATTAGAAACAGATTTAAAACGCTCAGGGTGTTGCATGAATACATTGAGGAACTAAGTATTTACCTAGCCGTGAGTTGCAAACCGCTGCCCTCCTGAATCACGCTCGATACATATCACATGGGAAAATGGATCATTTTAAGATTTTGAGTTTTAATGCGGACTTTTTTCACAGTTTACTTCTGATTACGCTAACTGCGAATGAAGAAAACGGTCCACCCAAGTTATGACCTACATAAATTCCAAGTTTCCTGTTGTTGTTTATACTTATAGACGCAGCCAGGAAACACGGGAATATCGCCACCAAAACGGGCCCCCTCCTAGTATAAACGCAACAAAGTCTCGTAGCCTCAACACTTTTGAAATCACTGAGCGGTAAGGACTTGTTTATTTCATAACATTACATTTTGAAAGGAAACATCAATTTCATACCTTGGCAAGAAAGTCGCATATGAAAAACTTTAACAACTTTTTTTGTTTAAAAACAGCTTTTATAATTTTACGAGCACGATATATTCAATCAGAGTCAGACCTACTAACTCGTCGAGTTGTACTAAACTGAAATATCAGTAATTTTTCAAAATGTCACTGGCTTTTATAAGATGGGGCAAGGGTGGGTGGCCTGTGGTTCATGCCCACTCGTCGTATGGCGCGCGAGACTAGTGCATAATGCCACGTCACCACATCCAACATGGCGACCGACAAAAGTGACGATTAATCTAATTTTGGAAACAGTAGTCAGGTTTCTATGATGATATGTCCTCCACGTACTCATAAATGATGTTTTGGGTTGTCATCCGCCATTTTGTTGATTAGCATTCCTCGACATGGCTGTGGATGTCACTGTTGCTTCTATTAATCTTGACCACCTTTACGCCAAAAATTACGACGACAAATCTTTAGACAATGACATCTCGCTTGGAAATTTGGGAGATTGGGTGAGTTTTAAAATGTGGAATAACTTTACCTAACCTAATCCGTCGGTCATGTCTGCTTGTATGATAATTTTACAGGGCGGTTCAAAAGATGTCTTTTGTGCACTTTCCAAGATTAAGCTTTATGTGGTATCACACAGCTAACGCTATGAAGCTGAAGAAACTGATTTGCAGGTTTCTTGAAGCTTTAGATTGTCAAAAGCATCGAAAACTTCACCTTCGAATCTCCATGTTACACGTAAACGTTCTGCAAATGTCATTCTCATATTTCTTTTTGTGTCGTAGTAAATTGAATCTCCGTAATCAGAGCCGTCTGTCCCTCGCCGCCTGTATTCCTTTCTTCTGACATAAAAATTGTCAGATATTAAAATTAGTTTGATAGCAGCGTGGTAAGTGGTTAGAATAAATAGCCAGAAATGTTCTTTACCTTTTACCACTTTCTCTTGTTATTGGTTTTGGTTCAATGTAAAATGATAATTTAGTCATGATGAAACCCATGAGATGCCTCAGTATTATAGAACTCATGGTGACAATAAAATGAGTGTGGATGAGCTCAACCCTACACTCATCCATCATTCAATCCCAGATGATGCCAGGGAGAGCTTTGAAGATTATTAAATTACTACAACCTATTTAGCCACACTTAATTTATAAAAATAATGACTAAACAATTATAATTTGAATAAAAACTATGTTAGTCAAACACTCATCCATTTCACACTACATTGCAGAAACAGGAGATATGTACTGGCTCCACTGGCATAGCTGTCAACTCTCCCGCATTTGGCGGGAGTATCAAGATTTTCAAGCCTTTCTCCCATTCTCACGCATAACAGCTCGACTCTCCCGCTTTTGATTTTCAGTTTTAAACAGAACTGTCGAAAGTTGTGCAAATTAGAAATCATTGTTTGTAATTTCACAAAAATATTATTATTGACGAGTACGCAATCTTATCACTGTTTATTCTCTGTTTTTTGCTTTGGTGGGAAAACTTATTTATCTGTCATCAGCCAATCATGATAGCCTTAGGATAGCTTGCAAAACAAGCGAAGTTCTAGAGGCAGCGCATATCCCCTTCCTCCTTCACTCTTGAAACAAGCAGAGATATAACCACGTGCATTCCATTCAAAATGAATTCAATCCCTCTACGGTTGTAATTCTTACATCCCTATAATCTCAAGATTTTCAAATTTTGTGGGTTGACAGCTATGCACTGGCCATTTGGCTTGTTAAGGATTCAACTTTTTTGCTAGCAATATGTTGAACTCAGTCTCTTACTTTCTCTTTTAGGCTTTAGATGATGATGACTTATTTTCCACATTGTTTTCCATTGGGGATGACAAGTATACTGGTATATTTGTTGACTCGCCAAGGAGTGACAGTTCATCTTCAGATTCATATCTAACTCCAATCAGTCCAGACAGTGCATACCTAAGCCCTGAGGAATCCATTGTTCCAAGTCCCTCAAATATGACTGACCCAAACTCAGATGTTGTTAGTTCAACATCAAATGATGAACAGCAAAGTCCATCCGATAACAAATTTTTATTAGACATTGATATTGGTAATTATTATGTTTGAGATTAAAACCTCTTGGATTTGACGGTGCTCAGTGTCACATAGGTCCAGAGCTATAATATATAAAGGATCTCAATAAACTTTTTCTTTATGTTTCCAGAAACACCAGCATGGCTCTTGTCAGAAAGGAGTCACACTGGTGGCTCTAGAAAATTAACTACTGTAAAGTTTACTAAGACCCATCTATTGCATATAATTGTTTTTCTGTGTTTATGCTAAAAAATAATGTTTAAAAATCGAATCAAAGCACTCCTACAAAAAAGCAAAATCTTTATCTTTAGACCTCTGCATTTTCTCCACCTGGTTCAAGGAAATAATCAGAACAATCAGCCGTAATTTAGAAATTTTAAAAAGTTCATAAAATGACATTACGGCTTCACGGCAGACAAAGTGTGTAATATGCAAAAATCAATATTCCTACATCACATGCACGTGCATGTTGAAATTTGACTTTGTGATCATAAATTCAGTATGGCGGTGGTGCACACTGCGCTCGTTGAAAATGAAGTTAGACTTTAAGGATAAAAGACTAAAGTTATCGACTCATTTTCAATGAAAATCAACTGAAAAGATTTTTATCAAAATGAACAACGAAATTTAGCCGGAGTTGACAACAAATCTAACGAGGAAAAGACATACCGTGGCCCGTGTTTTGCATTTTGGTCAGTTTGAATTTCAATGTGAATCTTCAAATAAATATTGCAATGTATTTATTTATAAAAGTTTCCTCTAACTTTGGAAAAAAGACAAAATTTTGTCCAAGATAAAAGAAGCAGATAAGCCGTTTTAAAGCAATAATGGTCAAAAACAACACTTCTCCGTGAAAACCGGGGTTGTTACAGAATTGAGAAACTTTACTTTTTTTTAATAATTAGTGACTGTTGTTATTTTTACTGAGAGTTTTGAAAGAATGTTATTAAATGTGTCAATGTTTTATGGCATAATTTGGCTTTTGTATTTTAAAACTTAGCATAAAAATTTTGCAACAATTTGTTGACGCTACGAACAGCAAGGTTTCGGCTACCAAACTCGTAGCTACTCGTGGTTTAAAGGCAGCTATTTCTTTCACGTGAAAACTCCGGTGAAATTTCTGACTTTTAAACTTTTATTCCAGCATCAACAGGTCACAACACAGTTTGTAATTCAAAGAGATTTCGTCCAAAACAATTTTTAACTTTACCCGAACATTTTTCAGTCAATTCGATCACTTCGCAATTGAAATGACGCTTTGATTTCGAAAACAATGAACAGTATGTCTCATGCGCTGGTTGCACTGGCAACCGTTTTTATGCATTAATTTACCTCACTTTGTGAGGTATTTAATATTCAAAACACAATGACACACTTTGTCTGCTGTGAAGTCGTCATGGAAGCTTTAAGAGAATAATTTTAATAGAAATTTGGGCCTCTTCATTATAGCCCAGGTTATCAGTCTGGCCTGGTGACCAAGATCTTGCCTTTTTTTAAATTTTTTGTAAAATTTTCAATGTGTTCATGAATATAATAGGGTAGCTTCTGCAGTATTGAAAGCTCGACAAGTGGGTTGGAGAATTGGCTACATAAACACTTCATTCCAGTTAACTACATGATTCTACAATGAAAGGTTTACATAAGCATTGATTTCGACATGGACAAGCAAATTAAATGTCAAAAGGAGTGGTAAATGGAGATATTGAAGCTTCATAATGACAAAGAGTTCATGCTCTGGCATCAAGTTGCTTCTATTTTACAACTAGATGGTTATAATACCATTTATGAATTCTTAATTTCCAGATTTAAGCAGTTTTAACTTCCCTGATGAAGTCTTCCAAATGGCAGAAGAAACAAGTAATATGAATTTTGATGCTGTAACAAGCAGTTTGCCTGAAGACTATAATGAAAGCATGAATGGCCAAAATTCTAAACCAGTGTCATCCATCCCTCCAGTTACCTCACTTGCTACTGTTTCTCCATCTGTTTGTGCACCAACAACATCTTCTTCATGCAAGGTAAAGAATAAATGTTATTACTTGTTACTCACATTAGTCTGAATTCCAAGACAAAACTAATTAAGTGTTGCAGTAACAGGCATACATGTGACAGTTTACATGGTGTGATCAATGTGGCCATCTATAATTTTAAAATTTGATATTAATCGGGTCACCACCCACTTGCTTTAATTTCAGTATTGTAGGACAAGCTTATCTTCTGGTGCATCAATGATTGTTTTTTTTTTTGAAAATTATTCTCTCTGTTTTAAATATTATAATGCAATTTTTGTTTATTCTCAAAATTTGAATGTTTTATATATGAAAATATATGGGCTTGTAGGTTTTGTTTATGGCACTGTTAATATTGTATTTTTGATACTCACTAGCATAGCAAAAAAGAATGAGACTCAAGCAATGACTTATTATCATTTCCTGTTGCCATTGGTCAGAGTTAACATTCCCTTTAATCTGTTTATTTATTTTTTTTATTTCATTTTTTAGCAGTTCTTAAATGAAGTATTACTAAATATATATTACTGCTACAAACCTTAATTTGTATACACATACTGCAGCAGCTATTAAAATAATTTTCCATCTTATTCACAGACAACATCATTAGTTCTTACTGAGGAGGAGCAGAGATTGCTCCTAGCAGAGGGTGTATCTCTTCCTACAGATACAACTTTAACTAAGGTATGGTGAAAGTACAGTAATTGGAATACCCAAATACTCATTGAGCCTGAGGCAAGTAATTGTTTCAATTAGTGGAATAATTAGTAATGAGGGTCTGTTGTTTCTCTAAACTTTGTTGTATACAGTTCTTATTGTTTATCATAATATGTAGTATCAAATTGCTTCAATATTGTTTCCACTCTCATTTGGCTAGATAATCATTTTCCTTAAGGTGATTCACAATAAGAGCACAAGGAACTAGTAACCTGACTAATATATTTTCAAATAGTGTCGTTTATGGGTTGTAAACTGATTGTATCACTGTATACTTATTGTTATGAAAGGTGCATAATCCTGCAAGTCAGAATTAAGTTTTGCTTTGTCATGAGTGCTATTTATAAATATATTAAATGATAAATAAATAGACAAATACTTTATTTTACATCAGTTGTGAGGGTAGTGGTTGCCTATTCTTCCTAGTCATTTCATTCCTAGCTAATGTTTAAACACTTGACTGCTCAGAACTTGGCTAGAAAGATGAATTTGCTGAGGGAGGAAAGCTAGAGTGCCTGCAGAAAACCCCTCAAAGTCAGATTGAGATTGACAAATCTCAGCCCACATGCCAAGCCAAGGAATTGATCCCGGGTCATAGAGGTGGGAGGTACGACGATGACCACTATGCCAATATTTTAGAATGTTACCCACATTTCTGGAAATAGTTTAACTTGTTAGAAATTTTAAATGTATTTGTTTAGTTACTGAATGAAATTTTTTTGCAGGCTGAAGAAAAAGTTCTTAAGAAAGTACGAAGAAAAATAAAAAACAAGGTTATCTTACTTACTTACTTACTTACTTACCTGTTGTCTTGGTATATTGTGTTTGGAAATACTAACTAAAGGTTTTGTTATTCTAATTTATGGTTTAACATATTTACAGATCAATAACTTTATTGAAACAGTGGAACTGAGAAAAATAGTAAAGGTCTAAATTTAATAGCTTCAAACTATCAGGAATTCATTATTTATTTCAATGGTATGTTGTTAAGAATGCATATGAGTATTAGTCCATTGTCAGATCTACATTTAAACAGTGGTTATAAAGCACCTAACTAGTACCCAACATTGACTTAACTAAGTCAAATTTACTGATCCAGATTATGTATTTTTAGTGTGTGTTAACCATCCAATGTTCAAAATAACGTTCTCAAATTTGTTTTCTTTTGTAAGCTCTTTTGTTTGGTCCAAAATTTTTAGCCTGCTGTTTTCGTAGCCAGGTAAAATATCTTGTTTGCAAAACGCTATAAATATAAGTAGCCCGTACAAGACAACTGTGTTGTGGAAACTAAAATCGCCGGCAAGATCCAAAATCTGCCGGCCATCACCGGCAGCCGGCTGCTATTTTGAACCCTGCCATCTAAAAAGGGTTTAATTGAACTTTACTCGTTTAAGGACTGTAGTCTAAAAGGAAACCAAACAATATAATTTTTATTAACTGTGACTTTTAAAAATGAAAGAAAATCTGGGTTATCTATGAGAAGCTTCTTAGAATTATTCACCAAATTCTAATGTGCTTAGACAAATTGTTCTGCTAACTAATGATATTTGTGTTCCAGCAATCGGCACAAGAAAGTAGAAAAAAAAAGAAGTGCTATATGGATGGATTGGAAATTAGGTATGTTACCTACTGAACACATCAGGGTTGTCAATAAGATTTGTCGTAGGTGGAGATGTTGTGAAAGTAAACAGCGCTGAGGCAAAATGATAATTATATTAACCCTTTCAATCCCAGTAGTTATCGGCATCTAACTTCTCCTCACATAACTCATATAATATAAAACAGTTTGGTAATGAGATAATGAGAATTGATCAATCAAAGCGAACGGTTCAAGATTAAAATTAAAATTCATTCAAACATTTTCACTGAAAAGTATAAGCTCTGGTTGGGAGAATTTAACAGTACAACTGGGATTAAAAAAATTAACACTGACAAAAATTGCCTAAATTTCCATAGAGAATTTTAAACAAGTCTCACTTTCTGAAAAGGACATTAAGGTATTAATGACTTCTCAGCTGTTTTATGTATCAGGTTGTTGATCCGTATGCAAGTTTTGATTAAGTTATTAGAACTCATTCCAAAAATCACCCAGCAAGCAAAAATACTGGTGACAAAATATTAGCAACAAACACTTCTAATGCTGATTGCCTTCAGGATTCATTGAATGTTTTCTATAGTAGCCAGCTCCATTGTGGAAAGCAGCCACTGGAGTTTGCTTGTTGGCAGCTTCTAATGAAATTAGCCTGCATAGCAGTCCATTGGAAGCCTGAAAATTATGATTGGCTGAGAAGCATTGAGAGGTGTTTGACATTTGGAAATGAAATGCCACACAGCTTGAAACTGAATATAGCATCTGGGAATTTGATCAATGAACAGAACTTTGCTTTAATTTTTTCCTTTCTTTTGTGTTTAACGCTTAAAAATATTCCATTGCCTCAGGGTTAGTGATATTTGCCTCGAGGAATTTTAGTTTGAGCTCTACAAGTTAATGATTACTAGCGTCTGCTGGGAGCTAACCTCTAATGGATTAGTGCCCTGTCCAGGGGGAGTCAAATAGACTCTCATCCGCTAAACACTACAGAAACCGGAGATAAGCGCTGGCTCTATGGGCCACTAGTTTTGAAAGGATTTAGCTTTCTACAAGTTATTGAGTTGTTAAAATATAACAGTCTGGACAAGTAAGGCTTTCCCTCCCCCTGAAACTTTCATTTTGTGTTGCTAAGCCATCACATCAGCTTCATACAATGATACTACTCCTGTTATACGTTGATAAATAAGTATAAGTTTGAATTGAAGTAACACCTGATAGTTGTAATTTTTGTTAGTTCATCTGCTTATCATGACTGTCATTTTGTTTTAAGGGTCAAATCCTGTACAGAGGAAAATCGTAATTTGCAAGACAAGGTTAAGCTGTTGGAAAAACAAAATAAGTAAGAAATTGGTTTACTTGTTGAGTATGTTCATTAGTTTGACAATTGAAAATACCCAGATAGATTTTAGCCAAACATTTTTTGAAAGATCTTATTGTTAGTTCATGTCCTAAACAAAATTGAAACAGTTAATAAACAGTTAGAGAATGCTTTACCTCCTTTTTAACATTATTCTATATATAATAATTATATTCAATTCTTATAACTAATTAAATATGATTATTTGTTTTAGCCTTACTGGCTGCCATGTATTCTTGATATAAAAACATTTATTTTACATTTGACTTTCAGATCGCTTCTCCAGCAGCTAAAACAGCTTCAGGCCATTGTTACTAACACTCATCCCAACAAAACACAGACAGGAACTTGCCTGATGGTGAGATCAAGATATATTTTTTATTTTGTTGTTGTTTTTTCTTGATAAGCAGTCTTCATTAGCTGTAAAGAATCTACATGGCAGATTGGTCAAAAGCTATCAGTACTTCCACATCTGTTCATTATTTTGTTTAACTTTTTTTTTAATTACTTACGAAGGTACCACGAGTCAATGTTTGGATTCCATTTCTTTTTCTTTTTTCTTCGTGTCGCGATTAGCGATTCGGTCCAGTGACTG
>JAOBRB020446115.1:0-19474 GCA_027575285.2 Zoanthus pulchellus | reverse complement strand
ACAACTTCTGATTTTGCGCGAAATCATCGATAAACCTCAGTTCGCCACTCGATTCTCTGTAATCCATGTCCCAATTAATCATCATTCAACTCACGTCGTGAACCGGTCTATATAAACCGGGATTTTACGCGCGATTATGGTAGATAGACAATGAGGTGCGTAGCGCCGAGTTGGCAATGATCATTCTCATATCTAAAAGGCGTGAATCGTATAATTTAATTAATTATATTAATGAATTTTTCAAAAACATCGAAATTGGAATTACACTAAGATTTTTATTGTTTTATTTCAGTTTTACAAACGACCGAGAGAACAAAAAAAATTCAAATGAAATGAATGCGCGCCTTTTACAACCGCAGTCGAATGACGGCAAATCTGAACGCTAGGCTCTGCCGAATAAAATCAAAACCATCAAAGTTTCAAAGAAAAATTGTCAAATGAAGATAATCTAGGATTTTGGGTGTCTACCTAGAAATTATGTACAAAACACTGTATGAATAATTTTATCATAAATAAATGTTCTTCACTTTTTCTCAGCCTAGCTCTGCATGTTCTAAACATGTTCTTAAATTTTTGGCGATTTTTAGCCTCATGTTTTTAGAAAAAAGATTCTTCTAAAATAAGAGTGTATGCGACAAGTAAAGGAAATCGTACGAAGCTACTCGTGCATTGCGTGATTTATGGGCACGAGTGATATTTTGAAACTAAAGTTCTCAAACTTGCAAGAGCCGAAGGGGAATGCAATTTGAGAACTTTCAAAACAACACTCGTGCCCATAATCACGAAATGCACAAACAGCTGGTTCATACGATTCTTTATTTATTAATCAAACGCGCAACTTTGTACGCCTTACCTACTACGTAAAACGCTTCAATGGTTTCCAATATGCTCACATGTTTTATTTGAACCAATCATATGTTGTGACAGGCAAATCAAACGTGAAGTTTTTGAAGGATTTCGAAAACATTCATAAATATCTCGAAAGCTAAACTTTCAGTTATTAAAGGCGGCAAAAGTCCGCAAATCTGTTTTCAATTCTTCAAGCTTCCGTGTTACACTCTATAACCTAGTTAGGCATTCGCCATTGACCAATAAGAAACAAGATATATATATAAAGCACATATTAATATTCTGTTATATGCTTGTACGTTACAGATATTATTTCTCTGGTCGATATGGCGTTCTTCCAGGATGGCTTTGGACTTGGGTGGTTCTGAACTCGTCCGCTCCTACAATGCCTCGCTGGATTTTTGCTCATAGAGAACCCTATGTTCGAGTAAAGTTTAGTGAAATTCCCTTGGGTCGAGTGACTAAAACGTGGGGACTAAAACCCAGCGATATGGCAAGCTGTAATCCTGTTAGAAATGAGCGCGGGACTGCGTATTATACCTGGTTTGACATCCATCGTGTTGGTCTCAGGAAACATGGCGGCCGCCGGGGTCTGATAGAGTTCTGTCTTAAACGTTGTGCGCGTGCTCGAAAGTACGTCGAAAGAACTTTCGAGGATATCAAACAAACTTCGGGAGAAGAAACAGACGGATACAGTCTTTCGAGAGGCAGATCACGATTTGGTTTATATACACTGCCGAACTTTTTTCGTCCAAGTTCTTCGATATGAAATAAAAGATTAAACATAATTACATGCCCATAATTTTTTTGTCACTGGTCTTTCACCCACCCACCCCTTCCTCCTTTCTAAGTTTTTACGCGGTCCCTTTCACATTCCTTGCCCCCTCCTCCATCCTTTCCTCAACCCAAACTTTTCATCCCACTTCAAAGGACACTCCGACCAGGTGTGCAATAGGAAGGCTAGCAGGAAGGTCTCTTAGGCTAAACCCTCGACTTCATATAGGCAAAAACCTCGATCTTGTGTAGGCCATAGTTTCCTCATGATACAAGACGGATAAGGACGTTAAACCGTAGTCCCAGTCTCTCGATTTCTGTCGAGGGACTTAAAAGAACCCACACAAACTTCTCGCTAACAGCAGGGGAGTGATCCCGATGTTCTGGTCTGTTCCTTCCATTGAGGGCACTTCTTATCGGCTGCCAAGTTGCGCCAGTACAACTTAGACCCTCTAACTGTTAAAAACTGTATATATTTGTAACGCGCTTAGAGCTCTAAGGATAAGCGCTATATAAGTACTGCATTATTATTATTATTATTATTATTATTATTATTATTATTATTATTATTATTATTATTTTTACATAATTTTTAATCTTTTTAAGCAATATCAATAGTTAGCTTCAGAATTTTAAGGTATTGTAACTGAAACTGTTTTACAACATTGTATTGCCGGGGAAAAAATATTTTATTATGATATACCAAAGAACAGAAAGTAATTATATTTATTATGGAATCAAGGAAGTATTTGTATTGAGTATCAATGTGAAATAGCAGGAAAATAAAGTTGATTATTATTATTATTATTATTATTATTATTATTATTATTATTATCATTATTATTAAATTATTATTATAGGCGATTCGTTTCCAAAATAGACAGTGTATTGATGTTTATTAGCGTTATTGATTATTGTGCTCCATGATTTCAAACTTTGAAAGTTGCAATGCCCAAAGTTCCTCGAATTTTTATTTTTCTAATTCTACGGCAAGGGAATGTATATTTGACCGAGTAAATTCGAATGTCCAGCGCATTCCGCATTATTACGAAGGCATATATTATAATGACGACATAATTGTGCACGCTCACACGTTAACATTACTGCTACAAGAGTGCAAAGAGCTTGAGAATTTCTTTTTATCATCGGTGCTATGAGTAGTTGCGAGGTTGACACAACTGCAATGGTAGGGAAAAAAGTTGCAGGAATTTATTCCCTGGAAAGATTAATAGGAAGCGGTTCATTTGGAGCCATTTACGAGGGCTTCGACACAAAGACAGATAAAAAAGTTGCAGTTAAATTGGAGCAGATTGGAAAAAATGTGCCACAAATGTTAACAGAAGAAGCTCGAGTGATGAAACAACTGAGCGATGGAAGTGATGAGGTAAGATTTGTACCATTTGTTTTTATCAAAAGTAAATTGCTGCTACCGTGAACTCGCTATTTATACGAGCATTCATATTACGTACAAGCACATTTATTTTACATCAAACTAAACATGTTCTATACAAACATCTACTTTATAAGAACACGGTATTACTTCATACGAACAGGCAAAATAATGGGAACTAAACCCACTAGGGTGTTAAAGTAGAAACTTCAGTGGCTTTTGAAATTGATTTTTAATTTTTTTCCAAAACTAATTTCATTTGAGGGTTTTGAAACAAAGCAAAGGACCGCTTAAAAACGCGAACTTTCAATATCATATTTTATTTGAACATGTTTAGTTTTATATTGTACCATTTCATCTCCAGAGAATTTTAAGGACCATAAGCTTATGCATTTAACTACGAATAAATTTTCCATTTTCAGAGTGGAATACCGCAGATCTTCTGGTATGGTCAAGAATGCAACCACAGCGTGATGGTTATGGAGCTGCTCGGAAACAATCTTGCCTTTCTATTGGAGCAATGTGGGGGAAAGTTTTCACTTAAGACTGTTTGCATGCTGGCAGACCAGATGATTGATAGGTTAAATTATGTTCACCAGAATAACATGCTTCATCGCGACATCAAACCAGAGAACTTTGTCATGGGAAGTGGTGCCCGCTCGTCCATGGTAGGTTGGGGTCAAATACATGCAACATGTAGTTTTGATATCCTTTATAATCACCACAAAATTTAGCTTCTTTGATCAATGACACCGGCCGGTGTAGGTGTAGGTGTAGGACATTATAGAGGTACAAACTGTTGCACATTCCTGTTAAAATGTTGGACCTAGACTTACAAGTGATCGAATCCCCAAAAATTTAACTAAAGCCCCAAAACTTGTTCTTACAGAAGAACTAAATGGTCGGTATAACCAACCCGTTTTTAATTGCAGTCCAAAGTTTGCAACTGAAGGCAAACCAGTTGCTCCTTTTCACACCTTTTTTTAAATTAAAGAAAAACAGCTACTCTGGAAAAGTGCAACATATTTTTTTCTTCGTGAGAATACAATTTACAATTTGGTTTTATTAAATCAGCCAAAGGGCTGAATTACGGACTGTACAAATACACAAAATGCTAAAAAGAAAAAAATGTACATGGTTAAAATTCAATCTAACACATGGCTGTGTTGTGTATAATACAAACTTGGAAGCAGATAAACAGCCATAGGACTTTAAAATGTAGCACAAAATTACGAAAATTATGAAGGATAACAGGTTTCATTTCCTTTATGAAATTAGTATCTTCTGAATTAACAAAGAAAAAGACGATACATACAATGCGCGTGCGTATACTTAATTTCTTTTATGAAACTGAAAACTCTCACATCTTATGAAAGCCAACCATATACGTCATGTTCGTGCTTCATTTAAAAAATAAAACATTTTTTCTGTGCCTTTATAGCGCTATAAAATATTTATTCCATTTTGTTATTTGTGTTTATTTCATGATCATTTTACAAAATCTCCTTACGAGGAGTAGCTATGTACGTCATTTTTATGCTTCGTTGGCCTGTGAAAACACGCCTCTCGGCCAATAGAAACCACTGTACTATCTTAAATATTTTATAACGCACAATGAAACTCATCAATAAAACCGCACGCACTATCCAAATGATATAATAAACAGATAGTTTTTTCAACTTTAATGATAAAACTCAGTCAATTTGCTAAACACTACATTGACTTGAAAATGACCGTTAGCTAATGTCGAAACGTCGTCAATTCAACACAATATTTCATCGTTGAATTTTATCATTAAATTATTTAAAAAGAATCGTCTTAACCGAATTTTTCAACTTTGACACTTAAAACAAAAATCGTCCTTTGCTAATGTAAGATATCTATGTCTTTTCCAAAGGTTTATCTTGTAGATTTTGGCTTGACGAAAAAGTATCGAGACAAAAGGGTGAAGCACATCAAATTTCGCCAGGCAGAAGATCAACATATTACTGGTACCATGAGATATGCAAGCACAAACGCTCATAATGGAATGGAACTTAGCCGTAGAGATGACATGGAGGCCTTGGGGTATGTTCTGATATATTTTGCTAAAGGATCTCTTCCCTGGCAAGGACTCAGAGTAGATACCGACAAAGAGAGATATAAAAAGGTAAGTTAAAAAACTTAGTACCTTAAGGCGCTTATCTCCGGTTTCTGTAGGTTAAGCGGATGAGAGTCTTTGACTCCCCCTGGACAGGACACTGATCCATCGCAGGTTAGCTCCTAGCAGACGCTGGTACCTACCATAGGAGGATGGAAAGCTGAGTTGGCTTAGGCGGAAAAGAAGGCCACACGAATTTTCAAATCTAGGCAAAGTGCCGGGATCAAACTGGGGAAAGGTTGGAAAGCAGGGATCTTACCAACTGCGCCAACAATGTCCGCCCCAAAAGCACTAAAGTTCTTGTTTAAACATTTGAACCTACAATTTTACTTTAGTATGATAATTATTTCGTATTTACGTTTTGAAAGATGTCTAAGAGTCAGTTTCATAACCTGTTGTGAAACGTTTTTCTCGTAGGTAAAAGAAGTGAAACTTAATACACCAGTTGAGCAGTTGTGCCGAACCATCCCAGTACAGTTTCGAGATTACCTCAATTACTGCCGTGGCCTGGAGTTTGACCAAGAGCCGGACTACAACTTGTTCAAAAATTTATTTAAAAGCTTATACGATGCATTGGGTTCTAAAAACGATGGGAAATTCGACTGGGATACTGCGGAATGAATTGATAAAAAACATAATAGCCCCGTGATTAAAGTTTAGGAATATTAAAATATCAATGTGACTTTACGTTAAAGTTAAAGTATTATGATCTGGTGTATATCAAAATTCTTTTATTGGTGGTACAACTAATAGAAACTACATGGTAAAATGCTTGGGTTCTACTCACCAGTGACGGATCGGAAGAATTCTAAGAGAAGTAATATTTGTTCATGAAAAGTAAATAAGATAAAAATACACTATAACACCAAAGTAGAAAATAAACATTACATTGATCGTTGATGTTTGACGGCTTATCTTCTTATAGTTAAACATGGCGAAAACCCCTTTTAATAATTCGATGAATAAACACGCAAAGTTTTAAAAAGTCAAACCATCACGATACTGTTCGAGGTATCGCAGAACAGAAAAAGGTTGTTTGTCTGTACTGTACAGGCTAATTATCAAACTCCCTCGACTGGATTACTGAATACTTGACTTGACTTTCAACTGACTACATCACGGATTAAACGAATAGATTATGATTTCCTGTAACAGGACTCATAATTCGATTTACTGGTTTATATATTCAAGCAGGTGGGAAGGTTCCATCAGGAAGGTAGATTCCAGAAGCTAGGTAGATTCCGGAAGGTAGGTAGATTCAAGCAGGTAGCAGGTTCCAGCAGGTACGTAGATTTCAGCCGGTAAGTAGATTGTAGCAGGTAGGTAGAAAGGTTCGAGCGGGTGAGTAGGTTCCAGCAGGTACGTAGATTTCTGCAGGTAAGTAGATTGTAGCAGGTAGGTAGGTTCCAGGAGGTAGGTAGATTCCAGCAGGTAGGTAGGTTTTAGCAGGCTGGTAGGTTTTAGCAGGTAGACAGATTCCAACAGGTAAGTAGAATCCATCAGGTGGGTAGGTTCCAGCAAGTAGGTAGGTTCCAGCAGGTAGGTAGATTTCAGCAGGTTGATAAATTTGATTTGAACATAAAGTTGCCTAAACCAGAAAGACGTACCATGTAGCACAGGTAATCAAGTTCTTACAAGGATAAACAAGGTGAACGTTCCAGCTTCTAATAGCAGATAATGACTAAGAACTCTTCAACATAGATTACTGGGACAGTAGTCTGTTCTCCTTAACACCGTGAAAATTAATTTTTTTCATAAGGAAAGAACACACAAAGTCTTTGATTCTTACATTTGGTCAACCGTTACTGATGTATGTTTGCATGTGTGTAGTATATGGTCTCCAAGGAACTTGTCAACAGTGTCCCTGTCATTGAGAAGATGTGATTTTTCGATCTTTTGATAGCTCTGAACTCAATGTATGGAGAATGTTACTTATAACTTATATAGTTCTTCAGGTTCATTTTAATGTTAACTCTCACGTTACTGGCTCCCGAACGGGGAACGGTTCCTGGAACGGGGGAAGCCTTTCCAGTATTTTGTTAGCAATCTCCTTATAAACCAGAGCCTATGGTAAATGAAACAATATTTAAGTGTCTGGAATACTTCAAAAACTTAATTATTACTCGGGCTACCTGTGGAAGGCCGAGTCAAGCTTTACCCTTTCGTCAATATATCTATCTTTCCTTCTATCATGTCGCGTTTGGGAGAATTAACCAGAAGTCATTGTGTTTAGCTTTGCTAGAAAGGTTTTTGACCAAAACTCCAAAAGGATTCCAAACCAAGCTTTGTTGAGACTGAGAAAAGTCTCAAACAGTTTTTTCAAGTTTTTTATACTCAAATTAATGATGGACATGGCGATTGCTTAAGTCAACTCGCTTCATATTCGTGTCAATTCAATACGGGACGTGTTTCTAGAGCTATTTTGCGACTTCAGAATGGGAATATTTTTCCTTGCAATTACCGCAAGTATTGTACAATGGCTGGAAGGATAATTGTGCTTTGCTTTTCGGGGAAAACAAGTTTACGGTGAGCTGTTTGTGTCACACTGCCAAATGTTGCATAATTTAGTCTTTGCCCTGAACATTATTCTTTCTGCAAACATCTGTAATTTTTTATTCGACTTTTAAATGGCTAGATCTATAAAATGTTGCAATATCTTTACAAACTTCATGTTTTCAAACTTTACCGTCAACTGAAAAGGTGCAGTCTAGACAGTACACGTTTTAAAAGTTTATATTTGTTTTTTCTTAGCATTTTGCTTTTTTACAACCCAAATTTATGTAAGACATCCTTTTTATAGTTTAACTAAAACATAAAGTTAAAGTTCCATAGAAGAAAGAACTAAACAAAATAAATACGGTTTAAATTTTCGTTATGCAAATTAAATCGAACTGTCAACTTCAATGAAATGCTTTCAACCATAAAAAAAGTCTCAAGCAAACCGTTTGCAAACTGACAGTTCTCACAGTTTTTACAGAACTGACGAGGATTAATTTTATGGTAGTAAACTTCTAATTGACAATAACTGATGTACTGTAACAGATTTTCTTTCCTTTGTTTTTAGACATTGAATTATAGGTTGAGGTTGTTGGCAGAGCGGCTAACGGCAATTTTTAGGCCGAATTATTCATTTTGTGATAGAAGCATAAAATTTGACATAAATAAACTTTAGACCCATCAATATGAATCCAAACATTAAGTAACCCGAGTAAACGCGTGTGTATACGTCTAGTCTGTAAAGTGACGGTGGCTGTGCCACTCCGCAAAAATGGAATATAATTATTTTCTCCCAACTAGGCGGTAATATAAAGTGAATCACCGGCTCAGAATCGCAATTGGTTCGTGAAAGCTTTTCGTCCCAAAGCAAAACTCTAAAAATGTCTAAAAATATTTTGAGAATTTATATACACTTTGTTTAACTACTATTTAATGCCTATACCTGTTTCATCTATGATTCTAACGCAAAACAGAAAGAATATTTCAAGCAAATGCGAACAGAAATTGTACATCATTGCAGCCAGAGTTTACCGCTATATCATTTACAGTACCATAGAAGCCACCAAAATAACATTCACAGGTTTACTTCATCAAATTGTTACAAAGACAAACAATATTACGACCTTTGAGTAATAATACTCAAGGAAAACAGATCATCGGTAGATCTTAATTTAATGCTGAAGGTTCTATAAAATTATGTTTACCTGAGGACTATTGGGTTGTGATGCAGTAATAGGCCTTCCTCGGTCAGACGTTTCCCTAATGTCGATATGTAGGGGAATGTTACCTAAAACAGTTAACGACAGTTACAACAGTTTAAGGAATGTTTTGGAATTGTTGAGAATTTTCGATTGTGAAGTTAGAGGCTAGTGTTAGTGGACGAACGAATTCACGGCAAATATTAGATCTCAAATTTTAGAATAATGGATATAATATTTTTAGGTTTTTAAATACACAAAGATGTTATCATTAATATTAATTACATTCTATACTCATTTACACGTTCTGTTTGAAACCTGAAACGTTCATATACTTCTTAAATAGATATTAAATAAAAAAAACACACACACTTAATGACAACTCCCCAAAGGGGCTTTTCAGTGTCATATTAAAAACCTCCCTCTTCCCCAATTAAGACTTCCAACTGGTTGGAGACAAACCAGTTGGCTATTTACAAAGCGTGGTAAATGTGATCCTGGAATCACTGAGGACAAATCCAATCAGTGATGAGAGCCCGGGAATCGAACCCGGGTCTTCCAGATTCAAAGCCCCAACTGACCACTGCGTCACGCTGCCTCCTATATTAAGCTCAATTAAGCAGTGTAACCAAAGCTTGTAACCTTTACCCATCTACCACAACTTTATAGCTCAGTTATTAACCCTTTAAATCCCAGTCGGTTATCAACACCCAACTTCTCCTAACATAACATTTACAAAATAAAACATTTGGCAATGAGAAACTGAGAGTTGATCAAGCAAAGCAAACTACAAAAGATTAACAGTAAAATTCTCTCAAACTTGTTCAATAGTTTGCATAGGAACAAGTTGGGAGAATTTAAAAATAAATCTGGGATTGAAAGGGTTAGCAGAGCTGTAACGATATTACAAAGATTACATTAGCAGTTAATAGCAATGACCAAAAAATGGTCCTGATAAGATTTAAACTTTTGGTAGTTGTCCTAGTTTTCAATTATCCACATCCTATTCATTATACAACAATTTGTGTGCAAGCTATTAAATGAGAATCAACTTCAGAAAATCAAGAATAGTTTTGAAACAATTGGCCTATAATATTATTGCTAAAACAAGCTAAACCACAACATATTTAAATTCTCAGTTTTTTAATACAGTATTTAAGTCTGTTATTGTGAAGATCACTTCGTAAGGTCGTTCCCATACCTAATACTTCCAGATCCATTTCCTTCGAAACTTTTTCAGCACCATTTTCGCCAAAGATGAATGTTTTATGCTGACATTTCGGGCAAATATAGTGACTCATATTTTGTACAATGCCCAAAACCTTAAAGGTCAAGAACATTAGGAAAACATCAGGCCAAATTACACAGTATCTAGAAAATAAAGCTCGGAAACACAAAAATTTTCAAATAATTCTAGTTTGATAAGATTTAATATGCTCTCTACAAGCAGCATATCACTTTAGCAAAGTGTACGTTACACGAATACGTGAACTTAAAAGTGAGACCAACCAGCCTCTTTCCTAAGTTAAACTTTCAAATCTTACCTCAAATGAGGCTGGTAGTTTGAACATAGCCAAAAGAAAATAGAGACCGTCGTCTTGATCCAAAAGGGCCTATCTTGTTTGTGCATAACACCAAATTTAACTTAAAAGAAAATATTTATTTGCATCCCGACAGAAAAGTTGATATTACAAATACAGAAGCCCTTCATACAAACATGGAATCTAAACTAAGAACAAAGAAATCGTGTTTGCATAATGAGGTAACGCTCGAAAAGCCAGTATTCCAAATCCGTACAGATTATACATACCTGTATAATCTAATAAGTGTGAAATAGTGCTCTACTAAACTGCACAATCATAAAATATGAGTTTTATCAACTATTTTCTGTTTTTCTCTCACCCAATAAAAAGTATTCAAATCATTGACAATTGTTCCAACATACCGATGCATCAACTTTCCTAAACATCTCAGCACCTCTTCTTGCATCAATAAGGGCGATATCCTGAGGAGTTGTTACTATGACAACACCTGAAATAATTCAATGGCACGATTAAAGACTTCTTTAGAATGTTTGGACTCCTAAAAATATATAAACATGAAATGGATAGATTGACATTCTCACCTGAGATAGGAATCAACTGTGAGATGGACAACTGGGTGTCTCCAGTCCCTGGGGGCATATCAACAACAAGGACATCAAGCTCTCCCCAGGCCACCTGCCGTATAAGTTTCTGAACAGCTGACATGACCTAAAACGAAAGTAATAATTCTCAATAAATATAAGTGAGCTTTTCTATATACATAAAAACATATAGGATTTTATAGTAATGTCAACATTTTTCAAAATTCTTTCACAAATATAAAGTAGATTTTTGCTAGTAGTGTAAAACAATACGTTTTTTGTTTCCTCATCAAAGCTGAGTGGAACTGTTTGTAGTAAAAGAAAATAGTTCACTGATCTGTTTTTTTTCTTATACTTCGAATGAAAACACGAGTATTTGCACTGAAGATGAATTATAAGCCGTTCATGACACTCAGTACAAAGATATTTCATCCGGATTGTGTATACATGACATCTTATGTTTGAAATTAGAATCGATATATTTTATGAGCTAAGTGGAAAGTTATACCCCAAAAAATATTCACATTGTCTAATTAAAGTGTTTATTATTTTCCTTCCGCACAAGTTGACGTCTAAAAGTTATTGTCCTCCGAACATTGCAACAAGATTATTAAAGCTTTCCGGTAACTGCTTCGTAAAGTTTGAAAATTCAAGAATACCATATAATTCAACATTCTATTCTACAGACAATCGTATCTAATCCAATAATCTTTTCTATGAACAATTGTATCCAATCCAACAATCTCTTCAACGGACATTGTTCTCTAATCATGCAATTTCTTTGTGAGCTATCACTTCCTATCTACCGATGTTTTCAAAGAACTACCCCGTCCAATCCCACAATTCTTTTTTGCTGGAAATCCCATTAAATCTAACAATCTTTTCTGCTGGAAATATCATCAGATCAAACAATCTCTTCTAATGGAAATCCCATCCAATCCAACTGTCTTCTCTGCTGGAAATTTCTTCCATTCCAACAATTTTTTATACAGATTATCCCCTCAAATCCAACAATCTCTTCTACTGATAATCCTATCTCAGCCGAGAATCTTCTCTATGGAAAACTCCAGCTTTTACAATATATCTTACCCAATCCAACTAATTCTTCAACAGACAATTATATGTAATCCATTGTTATCTTCAATGGAAAACCCAAGCCATTTTAACAATACTGTAACTTTTACAAACAACCCCATCCAATCCAACAATTCTTTATAAAATAATGGTCAACCTTCACTAATCCAACAAACAACTCTATCAACAACACTATCAAATCCAATAAGTTCTTTTAAGAACAAACCTATCCAATCAAACACTCTTACAGACAGCCCTGTCTCATGCAACAACCTGATAGAAGTACAGTATTACTTCAATATTAATATTAAAAAAACACCAAATAATGAATTGGATGTTCATCCAGGCCAAATGTATTTATTATAAATGCTGATTAGCAAAAAGGAATTGAAGGAAAGGTCTTATTTTCAAAGTTTTTAACATAAATCAATCTTGTCTACAACTTGAAGATTTTTGCTTTCGTGTAAAAGCTGAATAGCATAAATTATCATAACACTCTGTTTCAAACGACAGATTACTTTCATTTAATGGTGGTAGGATTGAACCAAAAATGCTTCCAAAATGTTTTCTTACCATGAGACCCCTCCAAACAATTGGTGTTCCTTCCTCTACTAAAAAACCCATGGACATACTTCAAGAAACCAGAGGATGAAAAATTAATATTAGTTGTACAGCAGAGTTCTCATTAGTAGCCGGAAGCCGTGCATTTGGGTGAAACCTGTAAAGAGTATAGCTTCAGACCCCCATTCTAACAAACAAAAGCCTCGCCGGCGGCTACATTAGATAAGGTGCCCTTGTAATTCAAATGTTAATGAAAACTCTGGTACAGTGATGTCCTAATTACAATTATATGAATCATAAATTAAGTTAATATGTTCTTTTCTTCTACAACATCATTATCTATATATTCAAAAAATTTGTATCTGATCTGACACCCTAATACAAATTTCAAATAGTCCTTTGAAACAAAATATAATTATTTGTATTTCAATTTTTAAGATTATTTAATGACCTTCAATACATAATTTAATACAATATGATCAATGCCAGATAAGTTATTGGATGTGATACAAATGTAACTTGTTGCATATAACATGATTTAGTGTATTCAAACCTAAATGGAGATTGATCAGCACAATATTACAAGTAAGAAATAACAAAACATGACTCACCAAGGAATACCAAAATTTACCAAAGGTTTCATAAGGTTCTCTGTGAATAACACGAAGTGAAGTCTAATTTATTAATATATCTAGCAATAAATAAAATTTAAAAAAAATGTTTATTGTTTAATTATTTAGATTTATGGCTAAAAGGGAGATTTTTCATTTGAAGCATTTCCTTTTTTTTTATTAGAGCTCACATACAGTAAACACAGTAGTGTTAATTTTCAAAGGCTACATGGCCTTTACTTCAACAGGAACACCAACGATTTGTTATTTTCACAAACTGTCAAAGGCAGACTGGAGCCTAACACATCCAACTGTTTGATTGAAACAAGGACTTTGATGGGTGTAAATAGCCTTTAAAAAAAGTCTAAAATCCATTTCTAAAAACAAAAAAATACACAACAAAATCATTGAAATGAGGGATAAGGACGTTAAGCCTGAGGTCCAATCTCTCGATTACTCTGTCCAGGGATTTAAGAGACAGCCGCAGAATCATCGGTATCTTGCTACTACTGTTAAGTGTTTACCCTCAGTCTATAAATTAAAGCCTAGATTACTACTACTATTATTATTATTATAATTATTATTATTATTATTATTGAAATTATAAATAGTTATTGTTTGTCAATGAGCAAATATTTCATTATTGCACAGAATTTTGTGGATTTTGTGTTGATATTGTGTTAGTGTAGATTGGACAAACCCTAGGTCAGCAGCCCTGAATAAACGATAATTACGTTTGGTGAGTTCTGGTTGTCCTTTAAGATTCATCATTTGAGGAATAGATGGCCCATAGATATCTGCATCCAGTACACCAACATTTAAGTTCTAAAATGAATAACATTCAAGGTCAAATCTTTAGAGTGGTCAATGCACAATAATTATTACTTAATTTTATTGTCAGTATTATTGACATTAGCAAACTAAAATGATGTCTTACAGGTTACTAGATAAAAATGGTAAGTGATATAGTTAATGCATGGACTTAAGATAAACACCACTATTAAATAATCAGGGCATCTGAAAAAGTGTGGAAAAAGCCGGGTGTAACTTTGTGTAGAGGACACAGAATTAAAAAAGGTTTGTGATTGGCCGAGATAAGGTTAGGGTAAGATTTATCTTTCTTTTGATTGGTTCAAAAAACTGTGTCCTCTACATGAAGTAAAAGCCAAAAAACCTTTGGAGAGAACAGAAAGTTTTAGCAAATAGTGCAGAAAGTGTGGAAAAGTGCAGAAATGCTAATTTGCATATTATATTCTTGATTATTAATATTTATTTAATATTAGTATTACTTAATATATTGTTATAGTAATTACATGTATAATTAATTGTCCTACAGTACATGCAAAAAATCATTTTCAAATTACCCAAAACAACACTAAAAGGTATAACAGTATTAAGAAAAGAAATGAACATATTGTAACACTAATTGTGGATAGAGAAAAAAAAACATCCAAGGTTGACAGTTGTTTACTTTTATTACCAGTTTTATTAGCAATACTGTCAGAAAACTTGTCAGTATGGAAATATTTTTTTAAAAATAAAGGATGAAAAATAAACTGCAAGGAGATCTGAACCAATATATAATAATTGCAGACTAAATTAACATAATTAATGGTAATTGTTTAAACACTGTTTATAATCTAGTAAACATCTTATAGATTATACATAACTTTTTAAACATTTCATGTTTTAGACATGTCATAAAATGTTGCAAAGTGTGAAAAACAATAAATAGTGCGATACAGAGCAATTTTTGGGAAATAGTGCAGAGTTGCACCCTTGCACTTTTCGAGATGCCCTGTATAGTGTAATTGCTGACATAATACCTAGTCGTGATATGTAATAGAGTCGTGACATAATACAGTCGTGATATAATTTTAGCAATGCAATAAACACATGTAAAGGTGAAGATATTATGATGAATAATAATTGTCAAGTTGTTCTTAGATCATAATAATTATGGCTCACCATTTTATTTGCTTTCATTCCAAGGGCAAGATTCACTGAAATTAAGTAAGACTACTCACTCAGGTACTATAAGACATGGAAAAGACTGATTATTCTTCATAAATTTATAATTTACTTCTTAATAAACAAATTCAAATAAATTAATTTAGTAATTTGTTATATACACCTTGTGTCTAAAATAGTTTTGAATAGCATTTAACAAATTTCATTTTTTATTGCTATATGAATATAACCATAGGGTGTGACTGTTCACAACTAATTCATATTATGGGCTTGTGAAAGTTAGAAGCCTGACTAGAATCTTGAACTTTTTTATGCTTTACAGTACAATAAGGATATATTAGATCAATTATATTGACTTAACCCACATTATTATTATCATATTCTAATCTAATCAACCAGTACTAACTATATTATTTGTTACTATTCATGGCCTTGCTACCCATTCCCTATGCTCTTCTTTCAAATCCTAATCTTTATACCCAACTGTTCCAGCAACAAACCACTTTCCTACATTATGCCCATTTCTCTACCCCAGCCCCTACCCCCAAAACATGCTATCTTTCTTACTTCCTGCTGACATTCCTCTAAATGCCTTTTCCACTATCCCTACCACATGTCCCTTTCTCTTCCTCAACCCAAAAACATGTTCCTTTCACTACTCATACAATGCTTCTATAACCTAGTTCCTTAATACACCACAAGCTAAGGACTACATACCAGCAGTTGTTGACTTCCCCACACCTCCTTTTCCTGATGCAACCAACACAACATGCTTGACACCGGCAATTGGCCATTTTTTAGGTATTCCACGAGATTGTCTGTCTTTCTTGTGTTCCTCCATTTCAATACTACTCTGAGTATAACAGTTGAGCAACAAATAACTTTAGTCCTTGATAGACCTCAAGGACAAATAAACTATGAGTCAGTCTATAATCCATTTGGCCTGTGGCCTTTATGGACTATTCAGTCTATGAGGTAGAGGTCAAAATGTTTAATAAGTATAAATCTACTAATTGTTCAAAAAAGTGTATAAATTAAATGATTGATGAATCAACTGCTACAAAACTTCGTCCAGAATCCTAGTGTTGCTGCCGTTTCATTTCATTTCTCTATAGAAGAAACGTGACGATGAATGGTTTCTGGTTTCTAAAATTTCATGTTGTTGATATTTTGTTGAAATTTTTGATTAAAGATTATCGATTGTATATCACTTACCGGAAATGTATTACCGTGCAGAAAATTAGCTGGAAGTTTTGTAAGTGCCGGCAAGCACCGCGCACTTTTTGCTACATTAGGAGCTATCAAGAGTTGACCACCAGCAGATTAACCAATCATAACACAGGTTTTGTTTAGGTCTACTAATTGTAAAATAGTAATGGTCCGACGTTTTGATGATTTTCAAGCATGCCACATGAAGAATGAATAAAATTTTGAAAGCCTCCAATTTACCTTCATAAAATGCACGCCCACTCTCGGAATCTAACAACTTTATTTATTCACTGTTGTAGATCAAATACAAGAAAAAGTTATAAATGGCTGTAGAATAACTTTAGGAACTGTTTGTGAAAACTAGCAATTTAAACCTAGAAAGCAAAAGACGAGGGGAATCCGATTGATCCCTCTCCACATGCCCCTGTGCAAATTTTTCTCCTTGTATTCAAAGGTTAAAATTGTTTAATTGGATTTCAAAATCCCTTAACAACTATACTGCCAGATGTGTGTACTTATAAAAAATGCAGTAAGCAGATCAAATTAATCTGAGTTTTGAGTTGATGATACAAAGGAAATCCCATTCTCATGAATTTCTTAAGCACCAATTTAAAGTTTTAAGCATATCTACAAGTTGTATTTTTAAATCTTATTTTAAAATGTGTTTTTTTTTTGTTTTGAGTGGTTCATTGGAGCTTCTTCAATCTAGATACTAAATTACAGGAATGAGTAAGGGACTGATCATATAAAACAAATAAAAATTATATTATATACAACAGGTCTTTTAATCCACCATCATCCCACAATCGAACAGGAACATGAACTCCTTCATACAGCGCGGAGCAAGACTGTTAGGAAATAAATTATAAATAGCATATTTTATATATTTTATTTTATTTGCTTATCTTTATATTACTTTTTAATGATTTAAATGGAAATATTGTAAATATTAAAAACTGTAAATTTGATGTAATTCTACTTGCCTAAATCAAATAAAAGCTCTATTATTATATTATAATCTACTGTATGTCTCTACAATTAGGCCATCACAAATAAAACTGTAATAGAGTAGCCAATCAGAATGCAGAATTCTTGTTAGTTGACTTGTAGCTATACTTAGTCTAACGACCATTACACATGGATCAACATTTGTGGGCAACATTTTGTAGGCAACATTTTTTGAGACGTATCTCAACAAATGATGCAAGCCAGGGTTTCTATACACACAAATATACAAAGCTGTTTAACATTTACTTTCATGCACGTGCATGGTGGAATGGAAGATTTAGAGTAACTGTTTTTGGAGCTGCCATTTTAGTTCTATGATTACGTAATAATTATGAAGAAAAAGGGAAGAACTGCAGGATTTGGCTGAGACAATGGTTCAGAATAGTTCTAAGTACTTCGGAAAATTTAGAGGAATGATGAAAGAGGAAGAAAAAGCGATCCTTCATCATTCAAAAACTTTGCGGATTAATAAAGAAGCAATATTTTAACATTATTCTTTAGAATGTTTCACCCTTTATAATGAGGAAAACACAATTATGCAAAACCTTTGTTTCGTCTTTAAGGTTCTTAGCAACTGTTAAGTAAATCTTCATATAAACTTTCAAATCATTCAATGTCTGGAAATACTTTTTTGATGATCATGGGTGAGACGAGACTCGAAACGAAGATTTGATTGGCCATATTCTGTTCAACACCTTCAACAATGTTGCCAAGAATGAACATGTACGTTCTCGTTCAAAAAATACTCTACAAGTACTAATACGTTAAAGTTGTTTACATTAATTTCCTCTGTAGAAGGAGACCGGACCTACGGTTTTACGACGTTGCTAGCCCAAGTTTGAATCTAAACCTGTAGACGATCGGTTAATCAAGTTACTTACCAACAGTCTACGTATGTTGGATGTTGGCAGTATTTTTACTTGAAAATTGGATAAAATCCTTTGTAAAGGCCGGGAATTCAGCGAAAAGCACGTTCCAATAAATCTTCCAACTTTGGTCGCCATTTTGAATTATTTTGTTACCAGCCACTTCATTGTATACTTGGTATTATGTACCAAAGATCGACTGCTTAACCATAGGTAGCCCAGGCTTCAAATAGCAAATGTCACGGCTCGTTTGGAAGCGTTTCTGGTTTATACTAGAGGCTACCGGTAGCCTTCAACTCGTGCCGGCATTTTGACAAGGTTGATGTTGTATACTGTT
Organism: Zoanthus pulchellus; assembly: GCA_027575285.2. Lineage (NCBI taxonomy): Eukaryota > Metazoa > Cnidaria > Anthozoa > Zoantharia > Zoanthidae > Zoanthus > Zoanthus pulchellus. Next base: position 864 of record JAOBRB020446115.1, on the reverse strand, counting down.
TTAAATTGTTTTAGTCTACAAAGAAGAGTACCTTTCCCTGAGAAAATTTCTAGATGTGGTAAAAATCGCACACCTTGGTTTAATGCGAGCTTTCAGGGTCTGCCATTTTATTTTTATGTGCATGTTAACAAAACTTTTAAAAAGTTTCAGAATTAAATTTACCGGTTCAATAAACAATGTTAACATTGTTTTGGAAAATTTAATATTCTTTATTTGTAAGGTTTTTTCATTTCAACTTAACATTAAATATTTATATGAAATAACTTTATAAGTTTAATATATTTAAAAAAATTTTAAACACACCTTTAAGGTCTAAGTTTATATGAATTTCTGCTAAAGTTTATTACTGAATAGTGTTATTTAAAGTATCTTTCTAAACGTTTAGTCAAAAACAACATAAAATAAATTCTTACAGAGAAAATACTACATTTGACCTTTCGGAGATGTTTCCACCAAGATTTTTTGCTCGATCTTTAGAAAACCTTTTAACTTTGCTAGACATGCATGCAAGTTTCCCCCACTCAAAGAACTGCTGTTATCGAAGGGCAAATTGCTTTGTTTTGGCTAGATAATCAAACTTTGGCAGCCCGTTTAGTCTCCTAGCAAAGCAAAGCATTAAGTTCTGTAGTAAGTAAGAGAAAAGTAAGAGAAAAGCAAAGAAATATAATTAGTTTCAGTAAAATTCTTTCCAAAAGTACTCGAGCAGCCATGTACTAAACAAAAGTCGCCGAGGTTGTGGTTGTTTGTTTCTAAAAATAACGAAGAAAAACTATTCAAGCCAAATTTATGGGTCGGTACGTAGTAGTTTAGAAAGTCTTTTTTAATTGGATAAAAACACAAAAGAATCACAATACACAATAAACC
>JAOBRB020445220.1:0-19487 GCA_027575285.2 Zoanthus pulchellus | reverse complement strand
GCCATATTTCTGGCCTTTGACGATGGTGCCTAAAACTCGGGACGATGTCTTTGGACAAACTTTATCCATTTTGCCCGAATCATTTTTTCCCGATCGAGGAAACGTGTGCTTAGCGATCCCTGGAGTAAATGTATTATTTTTGCAGCTTCGGTTATTTGGGAACCCTGCTTTGCAGTATTTTCCCGTTCTCTTCAAACCTTTCCCGCCAGCTGACTCTTTCCTTTTATCCGCCATCTTTGTTTACCACCCACTGGACGTCACGAAGCCAAAAATCACGTGATAAATTCAATTTTGGCCGCGCGAATTTAAGAACCAAATTTTGAGCAGAAAAATCACAACTTCAAAGACATGTAACTTCGCGAGATTTTATCAGAATTCCCTCAAACTTGGTATTTATGCTTTTCCAATGGTAATCTTTTAAATGACAAAAAATCGATTTCGTGTCATAGGCACTTTAAGAATATATATAGGCAAACTTGTTGTCTGTATATATTTTATCACTTTATTATTTAGTTGATTTGGTCCTGCCTGGATCCAACGATACAGAGGGTTATACCCGGGTTTTGCTACTAATACTACCTTTTTTAGAGCACTGAGCAACAACTGCATCATTCTGTACCTTGTTTTCAGAGTTTTCAGTTGTCGTTATTACGGCCCTGTTAGTAGTAGTACTGAGTAGTACTAAGTAGTACTGAGTAGTAGTAAGTAGTACTGAGTAGTAGTAGTACTGAGTAGTAGTAGTACTGAGTAGTAGTAGTACTGAGCAGTAGTAGTACTGAGTAGTAGTAGTACTGAGCAGTAGTAGTACTGAGTAGTAGTAGTACTGAGTAGTAGTAGTACTGAGTAGTAGTAGTACTTATGTGTGTTATTTCTTTCAAAAACTGAAAAGACAGAAAGATTAATTAAGAAGCGTTTTGAAAAGGATCTTGGCTATTGCATGTGTTGAGAAATGAAATTGGAATGCGTTCGGTGTGTAGATATATATAGAAAGAAATAAGAGAAATATACCATATATAAGCCCTTGGCAGGATTCGGACCCCACATCTTCGGTTTACTAGTCCGACGTGTTAACCACTACACCACAAGGACCAACCACGCTGGCAACGCAGCTGGACAATGTTATATAGATGGTAACTGTAGGGGTTCCCAGGGCAATATTTTTCTCTATTGGTAAATTGAACACCGTAATTTTTGGTACGCATCTATGCTATTATATGTTGACAAATGTATCCAAACCGAACGCATACCAATTAAAGGTAAGATCTTACCTTTCCTCTTTAAATTGTTTCTTTAGAAACACCGACGCCGCTTTAACTAGCTTACCGCTAGTTATTTTTTTGATTTTATTGTTGTGTTATTGATAAATATTTTTTGATTGTTCAAAACAACTTTGCAAACCTTTCGAGGCAGTTTAATTTTATAAGGAATCTTTGTATTCTGTTTAAACTGACCTAATTATTCAGATGTATTTTTTGTTTATTTATTTGTAATATTATGTGAAGATCTGCATAATTAAAGTTGAGTAAAGTAAAGTAAAGTATAGCCTACGCGAACCCGCGGTAATTGTGCAAAACGGCTGTATTACCTTTCCTCTTTGAATCTGGAAAAAAATGTTACTGAATTAAAGCACTCTTTTGCGGTGCAAATTGTTTTCCCACGATCCTCGGTATTAAGTCGTTGCTTTTCCGTATTTAAAGTGCTAAAGACAAATTAGAAATTAAAAAACTAGATCCTGATCTTAACCACATTTGTATACATTACACTATATACTACTGGTCGGCTTTTTTTGATGAGGCATATTGGAATTAACATAAGACTAAACCTTTTAGTGTTTCTTTCAATAGTAAATTGTTCGCCTGCCAATTTTTGCTTTGTGTTTGCTTAAACGGCCAGACTTCCAACAGCATGTTTCAGAACTTGAATCTTTTGTGATGATTAAACTTTAGTACCTTGTTTATCCACAAAAGTTCTGGTTTATAAATGGAAGCTTATATAGGAAAAGGAAGTTAAAATCCATCTTTACACTTGATCTTGGCTTTATTGCATAAGTTTATTAACTAAGAAAGTATATCAGAAGTAATACAATCCAGTCATATTTATTTTTTCCATTACGTGACTTTTACGAAATTCTTTTGAGTGACTCAATTTTAATTTTCTCAAATGAGAACTGAATACGTTTTAGCCGCTTTTGGTTTGAAACTCCACGCCGCAAGTAGAAACCATACGATCAGCGGTCAGCAGTGCTGTGTTAAGACAAATTTACGATATGGACTTCCATTTTCCATCATTGTATATTGCCATTTGTCAGAAACGTTAATTGTAATTGCTTTTATATTTGTGCGTCAAATGACTTATTAGAAGAGAAGGTGAGTATTCACAGTTTTTTTTTACTGATTGAATATAGGCTAACTGACAATGAAATCAATGTACTTTTCCTGCTTTGCAATTTAAACCTTCTCTTATTAATAATACCTTTTGGATACTGAACTGACAATGAACTTGTGGTTTTTTTTTCTCTATATGCAGTTGGTTTTATTTTTTCCCTGTGGAATGAGGGTCGGTGTGCCGAGATCGTTTTAAAGTATTTTGGCATTGACCCAGAAAGCTATCCTTCATTGTTTTCTCACCTACGTAATGTATTATTTCCTTTTCTATTCATCGATAAACTGAGCTTTGCCGAAAGGAGGGTCAAAGTAATTAAATTCAATCAATGATTATCTTGCAATTGAGTTTATTCAATCTTGTCACTGTTTCCGTGTATTTTTTGGAAAACAAAAGGGGAAATTAAACAAGACTTTAAAACCTGCTATGCAAATCGCAGAATTTTGTTAAGGCATGCAACAAAACAGCTTACTAATGTATACCGAGTATGACATACTCAGAGACACACGAACTAACTTTAAAAAATATATTGTCACATAAATTTGTCGGTAAGGACAGTAAAGCTATAACAATGGTAGATAAGCTTCAAATTGGGACAGGTTCACATAAGGCTTTACGACGAAAAACTATGTAAAGAATTTGGGAATTCGAAGAGCCTTATCTGCATATAAGCCTCTTTTTGGATCACGTTCAACAAAATAAAAGAATGAAGTATTCAGCATAGACCCGGTTAGTTGATATTGGAATAGTATTAAGTTATAATGAGAATAGTTTATGAATCTAAAGGGGAAACAAACAAAGTTAATGATGGTAGATTGAAAGCTCATTCAAAAACAAAACAACTGAACACTTAGTTTTTTTCACTTTGAGTGTGGAATTCTTTATCGTCCCAAAATATTTCTACTGTTTGGCCCTTATTCCTAGATAAAAGTTTTATTGGTTAGTGATGCATCAATCAGAACATTGTTTACATGTAAATGTTAACTAAAAACATAGTAAAGGCAAAAAGAATGAAAATCACTTCCGCCTTAAACCAAAAGTAGACAAAAATTAAAATCCGAAAATTTATGAAACATTTACTTAATTCAAGCTTTGTGGTTTATCTAAGTATTTTAGTGTGGGTTTACATTGTGAATATGCTTAGTCCTCGCATCGGTTGCTAGGGAAGTTGTGTCCGTTTCGAAACTTATGGGAAGGGCCTCAAAAGCTTGTCTATGTTAAAATACTGTAGCGGAAAAGAGTAATCTTTCATTGTTAGGAAGAATCAAACGGTTAAAATGGTTCTTATCAATATGTAAACAAAAGCGGCGTCTCCTTTCTAAGATATAACTGAAAAGGAATCCGAGACTCAAGGTGAGTTTTACGAGACCTGGTAGTCTAGAGATGGCTAATGGGGATTTTGTTAAATGTTCACATATATTTTGACAACCGCAAACAGTTTGATTGCGGTGAATCTGATTAACTAGCCCCCACAAAAAATTGCTCGGCTAAAAAGGTGCGCCCGAGATCATTCTCCCATCAAAAACGAATATTAATCTTTTTTAAAATGTTTTTTTGCGCGTTGACATATATACATGATTTTGTTGTAACTTTGGGACGTTTCCTGAAGTCATTTTAATTTGAAGGAATTCCTTACTGGAAAAGATATATAGTCGCACTTTTCATGCTCAATGTGAGCGAGTAACTGTAATTACGTTTGATTGGTGCTCACATAATAAACTCTGTTTAATGTTTTGTGAGCATAATTTACACTTAGCCGTTCTATTATTCTCTACAGGCCTGCATGTGTAATACACAGTACTGTCATTACTACACTACCTGAATTCTTCTTAAATTATCTTGGCTCGTATTACTGACGCACCAAAAACACATGCAGGTAAGTAATTGAGTCACTCTTTGTTGTAAAAACAATGAATTTGAATGAAATTTTGCCATTGCTTGGTGAGGAAAAAATCTAAGGAAAATAACAAGATTAAACCTTTGTGTTTGCTTGAACATGCATGGTTCGGCTATTTGTATCTGCGAGGGCAACTTTATAATAGCAAATTTGACTTGACTTGAATTTGAAATTGTTTGTTTCGTACAAACTTATCCCAATAGAAAATACAATGAAACCGTTGTCAAATACTGCTTGTGTTCATTGTGGCTCGTTCGTATCAAAGAACGAGGGTAATTATAATTCGAAGGTACTATTTGATTTTCTGTCCATTTTTCGGTTTTATGTCTGGCCTGTTTAAACTTCAATTGACAAGTCATGATGGGATTAAGAGATCTCAGTCGAGCACGCTGCTTCAACATGTATTTCTGATAATTCTAACTTAAAACATGTATAGAACTCAAAATAGACGCTAAAACGTTTCTGTACTGAATTCGAATTGAACTAAAACAATTTAATTCAACACTGGCATACAAACGATAATTTTCTCCGATTTTAGAAAGATTTTACATTTCATTATTCTATTTTGTATTGAACATTTACGCAAGGGTTACAAGTGGCTGGCTAAAAACAATACGTCAGTAGAGCAAGCTAACGAGATCATTTGCATTGGATAATCGGCTCATATTCAGTAACGATTTTTTTTACATCGCGACACTTGTCAGTATTCACTGGTGTCTTTTTTGTTTCTCTCTCGCTACAGTTCTTGCATTTCTACTTCTTTAGTTCCTAAACAACTTTTGATGTTATTATACTTTCTTTTGATACTAAATCCATCTAAATTAGCCACAAATTATTGAAAGATGTAACTAAAACACACTTGAATATGAAGAGCTATTCAAAAACCGTTTCAAATCATTCAATATTAGTCGGCTCAACAGTTATTATAACATCTTTATAACAACCCAAAAATCTAACGTAAACAGACTAAAAACTTTGAAAGTCAGGCTCACGCGCTGTAACTCTGCGCCTGTTTTCTATGAAGCATTTATTACTGACACAAGTTTAATTACGAGAAACATTAATGAGGGGCATTTTTACACCGATATGAAAATTGACTGGAGTTATTTTGTTTTTTAAAATAACAGACAAACACGATTTTTTGTCGTAATAAATGAACGATTGCAGACAAGTTGGCAACAAGAATGTAAATTGTTTCTCAGTGTTTACAATTACTTGAATAATTATGAAATGCAAGATGAAACAAGGCAGCTTTAAAACGGTATGTCACAATATGACTACACATCAGAACTTAGCCGCACTCAATGTCATTCGAGTTAATAGTTGTTGGCCTTTTAAGTTGCCGAGTTCAACAATGTTCTCAAATGCGACAAAACTCGTTGCGTACGAATATAAACGTTCCCCTGTTGACCATTCTCTTCATTCAAAAGGTCATAGTTGATTATTAAAGATAGATTAAACATAGCTGTTACATTCGCAGAGAAAAACAACTTGAGGTACCAAATCCTTCCATGGGAGGCACCGGTTCTTCCGTTTATAAATTATAGTCAATTATACTGAAAACGTCCGTGCTAGCGATGACATCAACGCTTTTTAAAAAATAAAAACGGACATATAACTAAAACTATGTACAGCCTGAGGCAATTTGAAGTTTGAGATGTAACTACGTAAAGTGGTTTAAAATCAGCATGAAAGATATGGCGAACGCCTCATGATTATGAGCTTTGTTAGTAAATACTGGATCAGTGGATGAGTAAAAGTGTCCGTCCCGTTAATTTGAACTTCAATCTTATTTCCCAATCCTCAAATGAATCTTACTGATTCAAAAGCAATGATGAAAAAATAAATACACTTTTTCCCATAAATATATTACAATTGTTATCCTAATAGCTTTAATTATATAAAAACTTTAGACTCATTCATTTAACTTGAAGCACCATGCCTTTGGCAAACAATCGCGCGCAAGGCTTCTCCTTGGCTCGTTTATCACATTGAAGGTGGATCAGCAAAAGCAATAATTTGAAAAAAACTTTTTTTGAACACATAATAATTTCATTTTCATTGACTGACTGACTATCACAGGTGCCTCGATAATATGCTCAACAGAGTCTCAACAGTACTATAGTAGCATGGTACTGATAACAATGCGATTGGGAACTAATCACGTTTTAATTTTTAAAAAAGTACTATTTTAATTAAGGAAACAGCATGTTTCACAAAAATACTCGTCCTAACTTTTAACTCACTTACGACACTGCACTCAGACGTATATTGTGCTGTGCTCATATTATTTTTTTTCTTAAAAAATGATAACTAATTGTTTATTGTTTTTCTAAAAGTATTATGGAACCTTTTTTTACTGGCTGTTGAACGAAACGTGTGTCAAGAGTTTTGTATAAGAAAAAGAAGCTATTAATAATCGATCACAGTGCATGTTATAAATATATCATTAAATCAATGAATAAACAAATATTTATTCGCAAAGGTATATAACTTGGTCTACAAGTTGTTACTCCTACAATAAACATACCATAGTATAAACGCATTATACATTATCAAATGTCTAAACGAGTCTACAACAAGTAACCATTCATATTTTCGTTAACAAGTTATACAACTTCAGTAACTTCAAAAAATAAGTTGCGGTTGTCGTAGATATTGACTTATCAGCCGTTGAGATTATATATGAAATAAGGATTTTCTATTAAGCAAATTGAATTTCGGGTTAACCAAAATTGTTATAACTTTGGCGAGCATTGTGGCGTATTATCCGGGCTCTAACGGACATTTTGGCGTTTCAGACTGGAGTCCTTTATCATCTTAATGACTGTATCTATATATGATACATGACAGAAGTCAAATTGCAACAATTGATCTTGATAGATAAATTAAAAATAAAATAAATCACGTTTCGCTTGCTTAAACTAAAATCAAATTGCTAAGTTACATTTCATGAGGTCATTCAAATGACGGACGCTTCACGTATATCTGGTCTCAAGAAAAAAGTCCTGTTTTAGAGTAACTTAAAACTGTACCTATAAATTTCAGTATTGCATAAAAACTTAATTGGGGATATCTCTCAAATTGTTATGATTTCTAATAATTTCTTGGAAAGGAACCCTGCGTTTTGTGCTGCGGACAGTTGGAAATTCGATAGATCATGACATTTTGTGTTTCGGTCAAAAATGTAAATTTATTGACTGAATTAAGATTTCAACTTGCTTTTGTTGTAATATCTTTACAATCTGTTATACGTTCATTATCCTAGTAATAAAAATATAAAAGAATATATGAATTTGTTTCTGGTTAGAAAAACTGACCCATTAAATGCTAGAATTGAATAAATGTTACGCTGGATTTGCTATTGTATTGATAGGAAGAAATAAAGTTTTTTAATCCTCCTGCAAATGGCAAAATATTGTTTCGATACTTCAACAGTGCTTGTTCGCAACACTTATTGATCTATTTTGAATAAATTTAAAAAAGAAATATAACAAAAATTAGTGCTAATTTCTCAATTTACAATAAGGTCCTGTTTATATGTAGCCGGCGAGCCTGCCCGATTAGTGGGCTGGCCCGCTTACCGAGATGACGCTATCAGGCGCTATTCCCTTATAAAATCACAGTTGTGAGAAAGCGAGCTGCCCCGCTTTCCGAGATCTCGTCTGGCGCAATCGAGATCTTGGCAACCGGGATGGCCATTTTTTCATATAAAAGTTAGTAACAGGCGAGATGATACTTTCCATATAAACACAAAAATAACTTGTCTCGTTGAGCTGGCTGACCATATATGAACAGGCCCTAAGTTAAAAGTGAAGTACATATCCATTTATTAATATATTGAACACATGCTGAGACAAAGAACAAAGAAAAAAAGCTCTATGCCGACTGGGAATTGAACACATGATTATCCGTACACTAGTCGGACGCTCTTAGACTTAACCACGGGAACTCACCATCACCCCTATGGCGAGCGAGGTCATTATATTGAGTTCAGTAATACATACGCGGACTGCATCACACAATCAATGGAATGACAGCTAGTATATCATGGACACATTGATGCTGAGATGTTACCTGGCATTTTCGAATTAGAATTTTGGAATGACAGCTAGTATATCATGGACACATTGATGCTGAGATGTTACCTGGCATTTTCGAATTAGAATTTTGGAATGACAGCTAGTATATCATGGACACATTGATGCTGAGATGTTACCTGGCATTTTCGAATTAGAATTTTAGAATGACAGCTAGTATATCATGGACACATTATTGATGCTGAGATTTTACCTGGCATTTTCGAATTAGAATTTTGGAATGACATTAGTTAGTATATTATGGACATCATTACTGATGCTGAGATTTGACCTGGCATTTTTGAATTTTCATTTGAGGCGCTCTGAACATGAATATGCCGAAAATATTCGAAACAATAGGCATAACCCGCTGCCGGGTAGACATGTAAATGTTCAACCTGTTTGCGATATGATACTGTTATTTATAAAAAGCTTCAAAAATGTATTAGGTTGATCTTGTCTATGCACAATCTCATTATTAAGATTTGCGATTTGTGATTTATGAGACTATGGATTCGGTTATGACTTCGTGGGGCGGATCCAGGATTTTGAAAAGGTGTGTTCGAAGAAATGGGCCGCCGAGGGCGAACCCACCTAGGGTTGGCAGGACATTTTGAAATTTAAGGCCTCGGAAGAGCGATTTACAGCGTTTTGAGGGATAATAGACCTCTTTCATAAATGGCGACCATTTTAGTATCCTTTTGTTTTCATTCAAATTAGCCTCACTAGCCTCGTGTTGGAGCAGAAAATTCAAAAGAATATCTTATCCCAAACGAGGCTAGTAAGGCTAATATGAATGAAGACAAAAGAATATTTTTAAGTAGCCGCCATTTATGAAAGAGGTCTATGGTGGACGGTTTCATACGTTAACAAACTATTTTTCAATCCGCTTAAGGGGTTCGACCGAACCACCCGAACCTGACCCCTGGATCCGCCTCAGACTTCTTTTGTGTCTTCCGAGTTGTTTCGAAACGCATTTCCCATTTATAAAGTCAAACATTTTGTTTGCCGATTCTTTTCTTATTGTTTTTGGCGTGTTTTCGATTAACTGATATTCTATGAAATTCTATGCAAGTTTAACAGTTAAAAACTAAATTAACTTCAAATTGAATCAAATATACTTATTTACGCGTGAGAATAGAAGATCGACTAAGGGCTTGGAACGTCAGCTTTCTGCTTTCCCTGCAGCGTTGAACAAACTTTTCAACCAAGAGCTTATTAAAATGAGCATTACAGCTCAAGCTTCTAAAACATTGCAGTTGTTTTGTGTTACATTCTTGACCTTTGTAAGGACCTGCTATAAAACATTGTTGTTGTTTTGTGTTACATTTTTGACCTTTGTAAGGACCTGCTATAAAACGGTCAATTAAGATATATTAATTAAGCACTGAATTGAAAATCCGTTTAGATATATATAAAGTAAAATATTTGCTACGTTTCCGGTGATGCTGTTTTTATTCTGATATAAATCAAAGATTATCACACGAAACAGCACAACCCAAACAGAAACGAAGGCGGCCTTGGATGCGCTTTTCTATTCGGCTTAATTTGTTCTCTTCCGAACTTTATACTCTCTAGCAGGAGAAAGGATTGTATCGATTAGATCATTCTCGATTTTTCTTGAGTTATTAAAGAAATTAAAAAGCTCGTATTTATATTTTAGACATCTTAGTCTTCATGTCTGGATCCATAAGAATCACGAAAGTATAAAAATTTCATACTTAAGTCTATTTTCGTAAGCTTAAGTTTGTGTACTGAATAAATTGATTTGAATCGCGCTTTAAGCGTCTACTAAGAATATGATGTTTAAATGGTCTGAACTTCAAAGTGGTAGACCTATAGTCACTCATTTTCATAATGGATAAAGCATGACATAAGATAAAAAAGCTCGTGATAAATTTCGACACGCCTTATAATTTAGATTATTTGTGTGGTCGTATCATTCTGTTTGGAACGTTCGCGATAAATGGAGTATAATTAGAATTATGCGATTACCAAAACTTATATTTGGCAAATATCTTTAGTAGGGCATTTTCACTAACAAAATGTAATAAAACACCAAATTCAAAACGAATTCATACACATCTCTAAATTTAAATCTTAATTAAAGTCCTTACCTTTTAATTCTGAAAATATAGAATTTATCAAATGTTGGTTAAAAAATTTGTGATTGTTTAAAAATGAAACACTCGGTTGAGATAGGTGCCTTAGCTCACGTTTTACGAGAGATAAACGGATTAGGTATTAAGTTTTAGCACAAAAATAGTATTTAAAAAGTTTTTTTCTCCAGGCCTCTTCTCCCACATTATACCTTCTGGCCCCTTTCCCACATACACATTAGATATCTAGGTTCCCTTCCACCACAATATACCTCCAGTGCCTTACCTCACATATCTTCAGGCCCTGCCCCCCACGTTATATCTCTAGACCCTTTTCCCACATACGCATTGTATTTCCAGACCCTCTCCCCACATTGTAACTCCAGCCACCCCCTTATATCTCCCGACCACCGTTGCACGTTATATCCCCAGGCCCCGCATCATGTCTCCAGACCCCCATTTAAAACATTTTCAACGAGCTGTCTGCATTGAACGATCCAAGTTTCTATGACCATGCTAGCAAGGAAGTCAGTTTTCCGCTGTGACTTGCACAGATTAAGTACACGAGTTGCATGTTCAAGTAAACACCAGGAATGCATTTCATTCACCGATTTAGCTTAAGTAAATAAAGCTGATTATGAGCGGAACAAGTTCAACTTTTAGCATTTACAAAACAACTATTTTTGTTTGACTTCCATCTAAGCAAGCATGTTTTTTGTATGAACTGTTTTATCCATTTTCATTTCTTGCAGCTGATCATGAACTAAACATAATTAGATTAAACAATGATGTTGTTTCTTAACCCTTCATTTTTCGCTAAGATCAAGAGGTGTTCGGCTTTAAAGTATTTATTACAAAAGATAGTATATTGTACTGCTGCACTGATATTTATTTATATTATAGTTATCAGTATAAGTGGACTGATATTCAGTATAAGTTGTTTGTTTACCGCCGGACCAGAAGTTATTTATATATACTGTGTGTGGCCCAGACAACTGTGGCCAAAGCCCAAAGACCAGATTTTTTATTCATGTCGTATTTACAAAAGCAAAACAATCACAAATTGAAACGGAAAGGTAAGATAAAAACCAATTAATACCTTTACTCCTTGTTTCACAAATGAAACTTTTCTTCTCAACAAAAATAGAGTTTTCCATTATTTTGATGTAAAATGTGAAGTTAATTGCACGGCAAGAGAGATTTGTTTTCTATGCGCATTGTTTGCAGATTTTTCGTTAATTTCGCTATTTTTTGCGGTTGTATGCTGCTATTAGCCAATATCAAAAATACCATACTACTCTTTGTTTGTCTCCCTCTTTCTTCTTGCACCTAGCACTATAGCACATTTCTTTTAAGAATACTTACCGTTCTTTGTAAATACTCCGTCCTTATCTTTACACATATAGCTTGTCTATCCATTAATCGAGGCCTTTTGAGACACTTCCAAGTGCCCTGATGACAATCGGTATTACAATCTCTCGCCTGTTGTATTGGTACTTTTCAACTTTTCTTGTTTCTTTCTGATAAACTCTGATGTCATCAAGTATGGTTTACTAGCATAATATCTGATCTTCTGGTCCTCGGCCCCTTTCACATGATCACATCGTATATCGATGTCGCACAATACAACGCTCATAGCATTTGTCCTTACTCTCCAGTAGACATTTTTTCAATACACAACTTCCAATTATTGTACGAGTTTTGCTACTTTATCATGCATTCTTTTGTACTCTTTTTGTGCCAATTTCTTACACTCGGAAACAATGTGTTCAATGAAAAGTGTACAAACATGGGATTTTATTCCGTTATCAACATGGTATTCAGTAGCGCTATTGGTTCTAGGTGTTGCTCTTGTTCTAAGCCATCTCCAGGATTCGTCCTTTTCAGCTGTATGGGGCATTTCTATTACAACTTGTCCGTAAATCATTTTTTCTTTTTACTTTTTATGATTCTGCGCTTTCCAATTCCGTTTGAATTATTACTATCATATTTTTCTATTTTTATAGTTTGTTATGATTATTATTAGGATCATCATCATCATCACCATCACCATCACCATCACCATCACCATCACCATCATCATCATCATCATCATCATCATCATCATCACCATCATCATCATCATCACCATCATCATCACCATCATCCTCACCATCATCCTCATCATCCTCATCATGCACCATCATTATTTTTATTATTTCTACATTTAAAAATTATTTATATGCTACGTGTTTACTTGCATGGCGCAACTCAAGCGCACGTTGATTCGATTTTGATGGTTCTAAGGCTCCCAGTTTGTCAAAACCCGAACGTTACCAAGAAGTGATGAAAAGTATTTCATTTCAAGTACCCTGAATTAGAGGGAATTCGAAATGCTTTTTGTTAAGTGTATTTATATTAATTCGCAAAGGTATATAACTCGGTTTACAAGTTGTTACCCACAATATACATTTAAACGCATTATACTTAACAAATGTATAAAAGAGTCTAACATCTATAATAAGTAATCATTCATATTTTAGTTAACAAATTATACAACTAAAATAACTTATAAAAATAAGTTGCGGTAATTTAGTTATTGATTTGTCAGCCATTGAGATTAAATATGCAAATAAGGATTTTCTATTAAGCAAATTGAATTTCTGGTTAAACAAAGTTATCTTTTGTATGTAATTAGTTCATTATCAAAAGCTTTTCTAAAATCAGTGAAACAGTTAAGTTAAATTGAATAGTTCTGTCTCTTATAATACTTTTAAAATAATTTTCCAGACTATTCATTAGACCAGTTTCACATTCCTAGTTGCCGCTGATTTAAATGACTGCAGATTCCTTTTGCACATTGTTAGCCTCAATTTGAAGTCAAATATTTCTAAATACCAATGTAGTCTTACACTTCTGACACCTGTGTGTATTGTTGAAGGTGTGACCTGTCGCTCTCTCACACTAACAGTTTTGATATTTTTATATATTTAACAACAAAACGAGGCTAACACTGTGCAAAAGGAATCTGCAGTAATTTAAATCAGCGGCAACTAGGAATATTCACAACCTGCTATTTTGCCATCTGAAGCTAATAACGTTGTCTATATTTCTTCGGGCAATCAAACAAATTTCCTATTTTCAATTTGAAACAATGAAAGTTTAAACTTTAATAATGTAATTTTTTTCACGACCTGACATAAAAGACGAAAAAAATGAAGCAAGCTAACATAGTTTCAATTCTGTTTGACTACATACGCATCTCGTGGCATGTTTGAATTGCAATACGTTTCTATGACTTGTTGATGGAACATTCACGTATATCAATAAACACATTAAAAATGATCCCGATATCTTAAAACCAACAGCAAATGCGATTGAACTACAAAGTGCGCTTGGCGTTTCAAAGTCTTTGGAATTAAAACTGGATGCATGTTCATTCGTGAATTAACGTGGTCAGTTCGTATTATAATAGCCCGCCCAACTGAATGTTGTTCCTTGTTCTGCAAAAGAATTTTTCAGTCTCGCAACACAATTACCAAGATCCTAATTAATGACATACACAAAAATGTTGATAAGTGAAATAATATGATATGATTGATGATAAGATAGGCTGAAGGGAATTGGTCGCGTCATTTTGATGATAGTCTGCCTGAAAGGCGATCTGCTGACGTGAATATATTCATAACCGGAAGTGCCAGGGGCAAGACTATCCCCAATCCGCAGATAAACCTTTTTAGTAGATGATTTTAGCTGACGTTATTTTAGAAATGGTAACATGATCTTGGTTTGACATTTGTCAATCATTGTGTATTTATCTTAAATAATTATTGCCATCTTCAAGGAAGTCGCCATTGAAGTCCATTTCGATACTTTTTTGTGGAATGATGAGAATTCCATTTGTCACTCAGATCACTCTTTCTATAGATAAACTGTGTTTTTACAAGTAATATTAATTATATATCTCACATCACACCAGCTAAGTGCACAAATCAAAATTTCTTATTGATTGTTGTTCCATGATCCAGTGTTTTAGAAAGATTATAAATTTATATATTAAACAATAAATTTATTTCTATTTTCATAACTTAGGAAAAACACTAACTTTTTATGAGCAGATTAAAATTAATACACTTATCTGTTCTTTAGGAGTTGGAGCTTCCATAGTTCCAATCTTCTGATCTCACAGTACTTTTTCTTTTGTGATCTGAAAGGGCGTAGTTTGATCAAGTATAACAGAACTGCAGTACTGATATTTTAATCAAGTCACACTAGGTTTGTTTTTTACTTCAAATTGTGAGGATAAGTGCTTTTGCTGTAAGTTTATACTACAAAGTGTTCAAAATACCCAAAAACAAACAAGCGACAGGATCTAGGACTGACCAGAGTTTGAACCACAGACTAGTAGAAATTCAGCTCTTTTTATATATAAATAAGTTAATACACCGTAGTGGAGATGAATTTATGTACTGACACTACTGACGTTTTGAACTGGAGTCGCTCGGACGAAGGTCTGCAGTCCGAAACGTTAGTACATAAATTCATCTCCACTACGGTGTATTAACTTATTTATTTTTAAAAAGAACTGTTTCTGTAGAAACACCGAAGCAGCTTGCCATTTATGACATTCATAGTAGAAATTCAGTTTCGACTAGTAGTAGATTTTCTGTTTCCGCCAGCAACTTTGGCCAGTTAACAAAGTACAAGTTACTGTCTTTATCGAGGAAGTTATCTGAGAATTTCATTATCAACGAATGGCTAGTAAAAGAAAATGTTTGGCTGGTAGCATCAATGTTGACACTTTCCAGTAAACTAGTTGAAAGTTAGTGTTGAGCCCTGAACGGAAGGTCCGCCATGTTTGCCATTACATTCTATCACTGTTGAATATACTTTATTTTATTGGGTTTGCAATCCCAAGGGGACAATTCATGTTTTAGTAAATAACTCATATAATTATTAATAATGTAATAGAACAAGAAAAATATATCTTCTGCAATTTTACTAAATGTACAATATTTACAGATTTTTAAAAAGTTTTTTTAAAAATATAAGTCTTGTTTGTTTTTCAGTCTGGCTCAGTCACGCGTATTTATTAAATACAGCTTATAAATCCTTGACACATTGTAAAAGGAGACTAGACCTGTTAAAAAACTCACACTCTTTATACCATCTTGAAACATATCTTGTCCATCATTACTGAGTTTTAAGATTCTATCGAGTTTGAAACATTCTTTCCTATGTGATTTGCCTTTTTATTGATCATTAAACTTGGGTCTCCAGAAAAGTTTTAAAGAGGTCGTTATCTTGCTTCACTTCAATAACGTAATCTGTCATTCACCGCAGAACAACCGAATGGATATCTGTCCAAAATACATTAGTATTTATCAAGGTTTTAAAGAATCACTTCAGACCACTCCGCTTTGTATTATTCTTATTGTGAAACACACGCAAAATATGTTAACCAGTAAGTGTTGTGTACTGTATCCTGAAAGAGTTGTATCATTTCTAAGGTGCAGAAAAAAAAGAAAGCGCGAAGCACGTTTAAGATCACAATATCCTGCCTTTTGTTGCATGATGCAATGTCTTTCCAGATAGTAAAAGATGATAACTTATCATTGGACCCAATCAAACTTGTGAAGCCCAAGAAAACCGCTTCAATCTTGATACCGGTGTGTGACAACTTATTTTTCTTTTTCTTTTGAAGGCAATCCTGTCATCGCTAACAAACCGGATAAAAGAGTTGCCTTGCGCTGATTGGCTGGCTGAGAAATCAACGCGGGCGTGGGTGCTGACCTCTTGATACTCTTTGGTCAGTGGAAATCCCAATAGATGAGCTAGTGTTTGTGTACTATTAAAATATCCAAGTGAACCTCCACAATGCGAGTGCTAATCGCAATAATTGGAAATATTATTTTATTACTTGTTCAAAGCTCAAGAAACAGAGTCTACTGTACAGGTAGGAGTTTTAAATTTACCAGGGTCACTTCAAAAAACAGATTAACCCGGAGTAAATATTCTGATATAATTAGCGTCTCACTTTGTTATTTGACAACAGATCGTACCCGCGTTGGGACCCGGGATGGTCGGCGAGTTCTGTTTGAAGTGGTTATTCCAGAGAGGATTACACAGAATGGAAGCTTATATTCTAGTCGACAAAACTTTGTTAAACACAGCAATGAGGGAAGAAAAACTAGGACTTTATTTTACAGACTTGTTGCTTTTGGACGCATTTTTGTTTTTCACCTAAAAGAAGATCGAGACTTTTTGGCTCCTAAATTTGTTTTGGAACATGTTTATAACCATACACACCGAGTTCCGTATGCTGAGGAGTTAGAACAATGTATTTATGGTGGAAAAGTCTCTGGGGATCCAGATTCAACAGCAATATTTAGCTTATGTCATGGATTGGTGAGTCTTTTATATTTGTTTTAAATTCGGTTACAGAAGTGATTACTTTCATATATTAATTTGAAAACCATTCGAAAATATTTTATCAGCGACTAGGATTAATTTTAAGGTGCCAGCTCAACACTTGATTGTATGGTGAATGTTTTGTCTAAGGTATTATTTAAATTTTAGAGCTTCGCGACTGGACGTCTGTTATCTGTTTTCTGGTGATGAAATAATTTTGTGCAAAAATTATAATTATAACTATTTTATTCTAAATTTTAAAACCTGTGCGAGACAACAAGTAGCTCCTAACCATTTTGAATGAGTATATCACTACTTTATGCAACCCTTGTGTGAGACGACGACACTAACGCAACACAATATGTACTGCTGCAACGATTTTTCAAAATCAGACTTTTGTAACAACTTCATTGCAAAAACTTTGCGGCACCTTAAGATATAGGTAGCCGGAAATTCGTTCATACAACAATTACCCTTAAGGAATAATAACTGGAACACATCTCTTTAAAATGTGTAGTTAAAAACTAATGTAGAAAAATTATTTATATTTTACTTGGTATTCAAACGAAAGTCAATTTATATGTTATGTTGGCCTTTAAAAAACGTCTTCAGTCCTTGGCATCAAACGTTGTTAGCGTGTTACAATAATCAGCTTTAGCATGTTATTCTTGATAATCTCCTTAAGCTTCTTTTTGTGAAAATTTTCTTTTTTTTACCTATTAGCTCCGTTAGGTTGTATCATTGATAAAAGGCAACACGATTTCATTGAAACAAAGATTGTGGACTTGATGTCTTAATGTTTTTTCTTTTGTCTTTTCTAGCGGGGAACATTCTATACAGCTGGAAAACAATTTTTTATTGAGCTACTAGATCAACCAGAGAAGAATTTTAGTAACGATTTCAGGAAATTCCATATCGTGTATCAATATTCCACTGCACTCGATGCTCAGGGTATCAATAGCACGAAGTCGACCTTTTGTGCAGTTAAAGGTGGGTCGAATTTCAAAACAATTCCTACTTTGATAATTAGACTAGTTTAGCTGTTCCGTAGTGGTACGTGTCGTCTGTCTTTGATGATTACAGGGTTTTAGAGAACTTTCGAGTAATTAAGCAAGTCGTTTATAGTTTCCGGGTTCTTTCCTATTCTTTGAATTTGCGTGCCCAGTTTTCTTCACGTGAATTCACGCACATACATACAGTTTTGTTTATTGTCCCCACACAGTTAAGGAAACTTTGTTGATCTGAGTGTTTTAAAAAGCAATAAATTATATGGTTGTCAAACATGTTATATAAAGGACGTATTTGGAGTTTGTATATGTAAAAGTTGACTGAATAAAAAGGAAACATATTTTGAGCTAGAAGTGTAACATCTATAGATTCAAACTGTTGACATTTACTCCCATACTTAAAAACAGTTCTCGTTAATAGTCGGTCACGCTTCCGCAGTCCAGCTGGTTTAAAAAACGCTCGAGGTAAGAGGTCATTTACTCAATGTTGGAGTTCAAAACAACTTTTTCACTTAATTCTTATGAAGAAAGTAACAAATCAGATGTTTCTTTTCCAGTAACAAATAATCTCAACCTATATTTTTGAATCATGCTAATTTTTTTTATGTTTGTCTTCCAATGCGTTTTAGTTGCGGAGCATACAAACAATAAATGTGGCATTCGCTTTTCAACATACCCAAAAGTAAATGTTAAACAGTCATACAGTTCTCGTTCCAAAAGTGGTTATAATTTTGTCTTAAAAATTTAGTTGTAATTAATCTATTCTTTGATAACTATTTCACACCCTTGATAAGGAAAAACAATACTTTTGAACCGCAGAGCTTGCCGTGTTATATTAATTGGGCAGTGCTAAACACAAAATATTTCATAATCAACTTAGAGTAACTGCAGTGACGACCCAAATAAGGCTAAAAGCGCAACTCATCTTTAGTTACTTGTTTGCAGATAGTCTGAGGTCTGCCGTTCAGCATTTATCAAATATAAGAAGAATTTTTTAAAGTTCTCCTGTCATTTTTTAACGTTGGTTGTGTTCTCTCAATAGTTGTGCGAAGTAAAATGTTTGATATATGTAACAAATGTGCAATGCTGTCGGTTGGCTTTCAGTTGATTTCAAAATCTTCGAAGACTCCAAAACACGCTAAGCTGTAAAGTCTCAAGCTTGAATGACATCAAAGTCACATTGCCGCACATAATAAAAGTTTCAATGCGTTGTTGTCTCAGTCTTTCAAGGATGTTTCGGTATATACAAATATATATATACCAGCTCGGACGATATAAAAACAACAAAGTTATTTGATTTTATTGTAATTACGTACTAACTACTTTACCGGGAGCCTTTGCTATCTAAAAAGAAGCGTTGCTTCACGTTTAACTATTTTTTCAGGGTATTACTACATTTTTGTTTCTTTGTTGAACTTCTATCTTTAGCAGCAAGTGTTGTACACCCAGTGGAAACAGGTTAATAAAATGAGTATAATTTCTTGTTGCTGTGGTTCATCTTGGTGTAACGAAATTATGTGAAACAAACGGTTATCTAATCATCGGAAGATGTAAACTTATAGTTATATATGTGTGCAATGGTTCGTAGAACAAGTTTGTATTTGAAAGCAGTCTCCCAGTCCCTCCCTCCCTC
>JAOBRB020444244.1:6729-19488 GCA_027575285.2 Zoanthus pulchellus | reverse complement strand
GTATTACTTTTCATTAAACTGATGATGGCATAAGCATGCCGAAACATGTCTTTCAAAACTGTTGTCCGATTTTTTCAATATTTATCGTTATTGCTATTATTACGACCTTTTGGAAAGTTAAATATTTCACAGGAACTAGAAACTTTCCAATGTTAGTGAGAACGAACTAACTGTCGTATCTGTGTGTACAAATCACGTATTAATATAGTGTTTTACATGAATAGTGTAAGAAGAACGGGTTATAATCTTAAATTTTTCGTTATTTGTCCTTATGGTGTTGGTATCCTTATTTAATGTTTATAAATATCAATTCAAACTGCTTCGTGATCAGACTAAATCTGTTTACAATATGACATTTGAAATGACATTAAGGGCCGACCACGAGCAAAGACGACTTTGTTTAAAAAAGTTTTGAATCATGAAACGATCGCTACGATAATACGATAATTGTTTTTCAAATGCTACTTTGTTAATATCTGGATGCATTGTTAGTGTCAACTGATTGTCTGTGTTGTTATTTTTTTCCTATTTACTCGCACCTAAGATGAATTACTTAAAAATATTACAATCTTCCTGTCGAATTTCGGTATTATTTACAAGAACCTTGAACGTAAGCAGCTATAATGGTTCTGTGGTCACCGCTGCGCTGTCACGCAGACAGACTATTAGCTACAAGCGGGATAGCCATGCAGATGATTTTAAAATTTTCACACAGCGTGTCTTTCAGCTCCCTGACCATGTGAAATATTTTATATTCCTAATAATTTTCGGAAGTTTGCGTGTAAATGCAAAGAAATAGATAACTTGTTTCGTGTCAGCGTGGGCTTGAAATACTTAAAAAAGTCACCCATACTCTTGAGGTAACAGACCACACTAATTTGTCCAATAGAAACCGTCTGTCACTTGTCAAAAGTTAAAAGTAAAAAGACCTAGAAAGTATTGGATCCAAATAATTTGAACTCCAGTTTTAGGATTTTGTGGCCGTTTAAAAAGGTTGTAGGAATTAAGAAGCATCTTCAAATCATTTCTAAAACAAACAGGAGTAGAAATAATTTCATTTAATAGATTGTTTTCTAAACTCTGATGTTCAGTAAAGTAAGTTATTTTTATATGGAGCCTGTTAATAGTTGTACTGGAGTCCACGAAAATCAACAGAACATTTCCTGCTGTGATATGGAAATGAAAAGCATGTTTAAATGCATATTAAAAAATAGTTCCTCTTCAGATGTATATCTTGCTTTGTGGGTAATGTGGATTTCTCGATGTAATCCGTGTCATATCTTTGTGTTTGGCCATATTTCTCATAACGTTCAACTCACTGCATGATATCGAGAGAACAGTAATTTTGTTTGGAAAACTCTAGGTAGGGTGAACAGAAATTTTTTTGTTTTCCTTTGTTTCTGTTAGATCTAATATGTATGGGAACTTCCTAAAAATACGAACCCAAAGAGATTTTCACTCCTATATATAACGGTGGACGTATTTGAAATTTTAGTTATCTCTCTAAGGCCCTGATTATACGAGACGGTCTGGCCCGGTTAAGCGGGCTGAAAACTAAACCTTAGCCCGGTATTACATGTAATCGCGAGCCAAATTTTTACAGATTTCATGGGGACAGCCGGGATCTAGTTAGAAAAACTCAGCCCGTTCCATGTAATCAGGGCCTAAAGCATTTTTTTGTTCAGCTCAGTTCTTCGTTTAATGCAGAAAATTGTTTGCTTGAAATGTTTTGCTTTGACAATTTTGCAGTACAGCTCTTTGCGTGGCCGTTTTTCATTGTTATTAAAATAATTGGTGAAATAATTAAAATAAACTTTTTTCCTGAGTATTCTTTATAGAATTCTGATCCCTTATAAGGATCTCGCATTTATAGTTTTAAAGTACATTATAAAGCGTAGTTGCATGGTCAAGGAAAAAAGACGGTTTTCAAGAAACGGTAATTACTGATACCTAGAAAGTCTTTACACTTGATAAATGTATTTTTTGTGTTGACGTAGCGATTTTGTTGAATTAAAAATAGCAAAAATGTCAAATAAACGACATGAACTTCCCTCAAATAGCATTTTGAACTATATACGGTTTTATTCATCGAATAATGATTTATGAATTTTTAAAAATTGCTATTTTTCGGAAATGATTTGTCAGAGACAGAGTTAATCAATTATTCATATGGTGGCTGAAGTAAACAGTTGACTCAAAGACTGGCAAATCAGAAAAAGCTTTATTCAAGACTGAAGACAATTCCGAAACCAATATGGACAATGTCGATACTGAATAGGGAATTTTTCATTCTTTTGAAGGGGAAAAATACTTTTGATGTAAGTTAACAACATATTTATCAAAATCTAGCTCATTTTTTATACAAACGTATATGACTAGATATATGATATTGCGATAGACGCTATATATATGTATAATACTGGAAAAAACAAGGAATCTTGAGCACATGCATGTGTTGTTTAATTAGTTCATTCAATACTGATTGATTATAATCAGAACTTGGAAAGTGTTGTTTTTCTATGATAATTTTTTTTTAAAAAAAGATTCTAGTTAATATTTTACATTTGCTAAAGGCAATACCTCAGCTCCAAAAGAATATAACGCAGATATCGGAGCCATTTAAACATTTTATGTTTTTGAAAAAAAGCATTTTAGGTTTTTTGTATTTTGAACTGTGCGAAATGTTCTGGGCACAAATCCTTTCATCTTTTCCTAGAAAACTACTCTTCAAAATCGGCGGTGCGCATGCTTATATGTATTTATAATATAAAAATCTATTGTTATTGCAACAGATTTTGTACAGAATTACTTTTTTGAAACGGCATTTTATGTTGTCTTTTTCTTGCATCTAGGAAGCTGTTTCTCGTGTTTGTCTTAAATTAGTCGGCTATGACAAAGCTTCCACTAAGTAATTTTTGTCAAAAAAATATAAAATTATCGACAAGACAGATGCCACCTGCTCTGTGAATTCAACTTTAGTAGCCTGAAATATATTAGATTTTTGTGATGTCGGTAACACATTATGTTTCACATTTCCTAAATTTGCAATCCCATTCTTGACAGATTTTAATTTCCGTGTAGGAGTTGAGTAATTCATATCACTATGGTCAAAATACTGGGGTTTTTTTGTTATCTTTTTTGAATTATAGTGTTTGATTTTCCATAGAATTTAAGGTATTTAAGTTTGTTCTTTAAGACATGTTAATTTTGTAGTTTTACAACGTAAAGTTGTAACTAACTTTTCTCGACTATAATTGATAATGTAAATTATTTTCCTCGTTGGAATTATATGTCGAAATGATGTTTTCATCTATGTTTAACTTGTTTTGGTCATTTAATTTCAGATGCTTCAGTGGATCAAAGACAACAGACACGAATTTTTATTAAATTACACTGAAATTGGAAATGATACCGAATCAGCGGAGGACCTTCAGGAAGAACACCGAAATTTTGAAAGTAGTTGTGAAGTAAGTGTGCCAGCAGTTCTTGATAGTTCCATTTCTATCATTTTTTGATGTTTTTTCTGGTTTTTTTCAACACATGGATGGGAAATAGCGCGTGCAGTTTCGTTGTTTTGGCTACATTTTTGTTATCCCGGTAAAATTAATTCATGATTTTGCCTAACAAGAAATATTTTGAAGTGATAGCACAATAATACAAGGCCGCAATTTGTCGCAGATCATTCATTAATCAGCTCAAAGATTAAAGCATGGTTACTGTTGCGTTTGCAAAATTCAAAAACCCACTGTTGTTGTAATCAGGTATTGTGAAAACTTATGCCCTATACAGCAGTAAAAACACATGTTATGATGTATACGGTCTCAGAACCAATATGAATTTGAACTTACAAAACCTGCATTGGATCAGGTGTTTCCCCGTTATTCAGTAGAAAAATACAATTGATTGATATTTTTTCTTGTCGGGAATGAAATTTCCTATAGAGATGATTCAAGAACACCATAAAGCATCTTGACTTGCTTCAAGTGCACGCAATTATGCTGAAATTGTAGCTGTCAGTGACAGTAGATAAACAAATATTTTAAAACGCACGGTTTAACTTTTCAGTGGTTTTGTTCGTGAATCATATTCAGGGATACTTAGATTGGCTAGTAAATAGTTGTATAAACATGTATCCATATTTTATTAATTCGTGGGTTGTTCGCTTTTTGAATGGCGTAACGCTGCCAACATCAAACATTGAAACAGAATATTATGACCTAAAGATTATACAACAATGGCTGTTCTAATTTTTTAATAATGATTTTATATTTGGTTTTTGTTGTAAATTTGTAAGATATTTCTTTTTTTATTTTGCTCTCTGAAAGTTTAGTCTTTCCAGTGTGGTTGAATTAGGTATTGATCAATAATTGGATGGAAGTGAATTCAATATTATTTATTCAGTTTGCATTTTCACTGCGTGATAATGAAACTGCTAGTTTGATCGATGAAGTCACGTACGCTCAGCAAGAATTGTATGAAGCCAGAAGGTGTACAAAATTTTTATTATCAGGTATCATTGACGCTTACAACCAGCTGGATTTCTACCTATCAAACGATTTTTAGCCAAGATATCAAGAGTTCCGCCGCTTCTTTCATTCTCATTAGGTTGACTTCGTTTTTGGTCAAAATAGCTCGAATTAACTCGCTGGGTGACTTTGTCTTTGTTTCAAAACTTACAGAAAATTTGATTGGATATTAAAAAAGAACAATTTTCAAGTGTTTCCAGTTCGCTCAATTGCAGAGTTTGATGAATATTTTCTACTTCTAGTACGGCAAGTTTTTGCGCCCATATTTAAATACATCAAAATTCTATTTTATACACATAAACTCTGTCAAGGTTTTATTTGTGTAGGCACCTTCTTTGAAGTTTGATTAAAAATTAAATACTGTATGCTGTCATTTTAACATGTGTTATTTATAATTTTCATTTTCAAATACAAGTGAGTAAAAATTACATTTTTCTCACTATGCCAATGTATCAAAGAGGTGAAAATCTTAGTGTTTTTAGACTGTTCCTGATATTTATTGAATTGTATATATGTGACAGTCTGTCAGTTGAGAAAGGTTTTGGACGAAGATGTTTTTAAGAAATCTTTTTAATTGATTATATCTGCTTGTTTGTCGGTCCAAACACTTGTCTACCAAAATGTTTTATTAAGAAAAAAGAGTGAAATAAGAAATGTTTCGGCTTGATTAGCACTGAGAGCAGCCACAGATGGATTTTGTTGCCACGATAATTTAAAAACTCTTCCTTTCAATGTTGAATAAAGGGAATCTTTTAACTACTGGTGATCGTTTGAAGTCGTAATGATCGTGTGAACTCTGGTGCTTTTCGAAATCTATGAAGCTCAATAGAAAATAATGATGCTCTATTGAAGTCTATGATGCTTGATTTAGTCGACGATGATGGTCTGAAATCGACGGATACTCTATTGAAGTCAATGATACTCTATTGAAGTCAATGATACTTTGTTGAAGTCGATGATACTCTATTGAAGTCGATGATACTCTATTGAAGTCGATGATACTCCATTGAAGTCGATGATACTCTATTGAAGTCGATGATACTCTATTGAAGTCGATGATACTCTATTGAAGTCTATGACGCTCTATTGATGTCAATAACACTTGATTTAGTTGATGATGCTCTTCTGAAATTGCTGATACTCTATTGAGGTTGATGATTCTCGATTGAAGTTTATGATGCTCAATTGAAGTCAGTGATGCTTGATTGAAGTCGATGATGCTCGATTGAAGTCAGTGATAATCGATTGAAGTCGGTAATGCTTGTCTAAAATTGATCCTCGTCTTAAAATTGATTTAAGCCGATGATGCCCTATTGTAGTCTATGATTCGCGATTGAAGTCAATGATGCATGATTAAAGTCAATGATGTGTGATTGAAGTCAGTAATGCTTGTCTGAAGTTGATGCTCGTCTAAAACCGATGATGCTTGACTGAAGTCAGTGATGCTCAATGGAAGTTCATGATACTTGATTAAAGTCGATGATGCTCTATTGAAGTCAATAATGTTCATCTGATGAGACAAGAGGCAGCGTGGCACAGTGGTTAGAGCTGGGGCTTTAAATGCAGAAGACCCGGGTTCAATTCCCTCACTCTGACCACTGAATTAATTTGTCCTCAATGATCCCAGGGACAAGTTTACCACGTTTTGTAAATAGCCAACTGGTTTGCCTCCTACTTGTTGGGATTGTTAATTGGGAAAGAGGGAGGTGTTAACATGACCCTGAAAAGTCCCTTTGGGTAGTTGTCATTGAGTGTGTATTTGTATGCCGTTGGTGGTCTCAAAGTCGTCAGTGGTCTTCTGAAGAAATTGGACAGATCTTTTACTTTTAGTTTTCTTTTGTTCTTCACACGTCTGAAGCTATTGAATAAGTAATTTTTTTATCAATTTTGAGTAAGAAAGGTAAAAAAAATAATTTAGCCTCTGAGTGCGGGAGATGAAACTTGAGACTTTGAGAAAAACTTTGTCAAAACAATAACTGAAAATTAGTCGCTTACTGGAACAAGTATTATAAAAGTATGACGTTTCCGTGGCCTCGCTGGGCCTTCGTCAGGTTTCTGCCTGGTAAGCTTGGACCACGCAATTGTCTTGCGATAGGTGAGCCTGCACGTTCTGATACGGACTGAAACGTTGTACTTTTATGATATTTGTTTTAGTAAGCGACTAATTTTTAGTTATCGTTTACTGCAGTCGGATTAACCAAGGCATTCATTGTCACGTTGTCTAAACATTGCAGTAACTGGCAAAACTAGTATTGCTGTCCAGGTAACCAGTGTAGCAAGAGTTTCCGTTACAAGAATTGGAAAGGATGGGGTGGGATGGGGGAGAGGGAAGTAAGGAAATTCCTCTCCCTTTCCGGCCCTCATCTGGCGTTTTTGCTCTTGCCCCAATTCTTGGGCGGCGGAAAACCGGCAACGGAAGCGGTTGCTACGCAGGCGACTATCGAGGCACGTGTCTGGACAGTCTTGCTAACATCGTCATCGCCAACGACACCATTTTCATCTCCAACTGACCAATGATATTCATCATCATTATCATCTTCGTCAGTATACGATCATCACCACGACCAAAATACATTCATCTTCGTGCATTATGGTTGTCATCACCACATTCACCATTGCTATCATCAGCATCTCAATTATCTGATCGTTACGTTTGTCACCATGAAGTGATCATTAACAGCAGCAGCAACAGTAGCAGCTAGTGTCACATTTAAAACAGTCACTGTACTAATCGTCATCATCACCAACAACATTCTTGAGCTGTCTCTGTTCATATGTTGTTGTAAAAGCGTAATACTTGTGGGATGGGATGGAACGGACTTGATAAATAGCAAGTGTAGATATATAGTGTGCTCAGTTTGCACTCCATTAAACCCACATTCATTACCCAGTTTTCTTATTGCTCTCTGACTTGGGTTCAATAAGTTATTTATTCTATCAGAACTTTGTCGGCTTAAGGTTTTCACTTTAAGAAGTACTTTTATAACAGTTTTATAACTTTTGTAAAAAGTTTTTGATTTTAGGCCTATAAGACTTTTATGAGTCAAAAATTGTTCATTCTTTTAAGCTTAGCAGTCAAGTTCACAAAAACATAGCAAATAAAACACACATCTGACACAAGGCAAACTAGTTGAGCAAAACTTGTGATACGGGTTGGAATTGAACCCGAAAAGCCTAATGGAGATCTGTTTGATGATAAATGTAGCAGTTGTGCTGAATTCATTCAGTTTCGGCGCTTGTAAACTGTTTCCGTTTAATTTAAGTAAGGAGAAAGAACTCAGTTGTGTAAAAGCTGAAAAGTTTCCTCGTAAATGAGAATCACTGGTCTAATCCGGCTGTTTGTTGATCTAAATATGTCATTTAAATGTAAGATCAGCAAACAGAAAAATTAGATTTGTCGGTTATAGGGCATCACGCCATTGTGCCATCCTAATTGTTAACAAAACATACCCCGTAAAATCTTGTCACCAGCGTTGAATTAAGGTGATTTGCATGTCCACTGCTGATAAAGTCGAAATTATGAAATTTGATTATATATTACTTTTTAGTTCAGAAAATATAAAAGAAACATGAAAAATGTAAATTCTGCTAAAACAGAACTTAATTATTTTTCGCTCTCAAGTATGTTTGCTGTCGATGTTACTGAAATATAAAACACAAATAATATATTTTGAGACATGTTCTTTAAATTGTGTAATTCTCATTCCCTTTGTAATTGCAAAGAAGAATAGTTTTTCTAATGTCGAAAGGACAAGTGTAATTTTAGAGAAAAATGATAACTTCAGTAATTTAGTACTTTACATCATAAAAAGAATGTTTCTAAATTTGGAAATAAGAGGCTGTCTTATAATTAAAGCATTAAAAACGGAAAAGATTACGTTGTATTACGCTTTGATTAACGAGAAACTGTCGCAGATGGACCTGTGTCGCAAAAGCGTTTTCGGTGATCAGCTCAGACATGACCAGAATAAGATATTTGATAAAAAAAAATTATCGCGTCGGAACAACAGAAGCAATTTCTCCAAACTTCTGGATTGGCTGTTGTCATTAGTAACGCGACATTTTAAACATCCTATTAGGTTATTTAAAGAAAAGAGAAAGCAGGAACTTCATTTAGTAGTGCTTGTCTATCTTTTTTAATAAAAAAAAAACAAATTACCATATCGGTTTCGTGCATTGAATGTGTAATGTGGCAACGAAAGCGTTTCTGCGAAAGGTGTGTTTGTTGCATGCAGAGGTAAGAATTTCTCGTGTATAACCACGTACTGCGGGCGTTATAGAGTTATTTGTAGAAAAAGATTTTTACAGTTCAAATGTGTTGGAGCATCGAGAGAATTGATCTAAGGTCAACATGTCCTGAAGGCAAATGTTGTATAACTGAATGAAAATATTTATATTTCTTTTGTTTAAGGTTTACTTGTGCATATAGTTTTGCCTTTTTTTGTGCGTATAGTTTTGTATATTTCTGGAAGTTTGGTCGTTTTCTCTCGTATGTTTATTACGACAATCGTTTTTAGCCATGTCGAGACTAACATGGAAAACTTTTCAATATTCAGAAAGAAAAATCATTAAAAAACCTATTTTGAAGATGAGTTTATTATATTAGCAGTCATATCGTAATTTCATATTAGTATTTTAATCCAATAGTTACACGGCTCTTTCAAAGGGTGCGAGAAGAGCGTAACGTTTTGGATTTTAGTTCAGAAATCAACTTATAATAATGTACTTCCTATTTGTAGTCGTTCGTCTCCACAAATTATACTGAAGTTTTCGTTTTGGTTGTGAATATGATATGCTTATGAATAAGTTATTAATGTTAATGTATTCTGCTTATTGTTGTCTATATTTACAATAAATGCACCTGCTTCAAGGATATTTGGATTAAAATTTTTCTACATAAGTTATGCTTGCGCAACTCTCAATTTCCACCCCCTACAAACAATTTTTATTGCTTCCATTCGAGAAGGGAAACGTTTTGTATTAGCTTAGTTGCAGAACTAAAGCTTTCACTTTCCAAGGGAAAAAAACGAGTAGAGATTAATTGGTGAAAAATGTAAACAATTGGAGTCTGTTTGGTATTCTTGTTAATTGGCTGTGAATTTTAGACACAAATAATTGATAATAATGGAGCTAAGTCATTTTCATTGCATTTGTTTTGTCGAAGGAAGTTTTAAGATTTTAAAAGACATTTTGAAAATGGCAAATCGATTTTTATTGGCAATGTCTAGTAAAAAGCCTGGGGTCAAGCAAAGTTGTGACGGAAGATATCGGAGTTGGTGAGCGCCCTTCAGTGTAGAAAAACGATTTAAATTACAATATAAAATGTTGTTCAGAAATAGAAATCATGTTATGAACTTTTGTTGATCCGTCATCACGAGTTTTTGCGTTTGAAAAACAAACTCCTTAATTTTGAACTTTCACTAAAGACGGTTTTTTTATTTTTTAGAATTCCATGTTGTCCTTTTTGTTTTGTGATATCACTTTTATTCCGGATATTACTATTTCAGCTCTTTGAAACTTTGCTGTGTTTTGTTTCGTTTTTATAGCTTCTAAAATAAGTTTTTAATTTTAACTTTCGGCAATGTTGCCAGTGAGTTCAAGACTTTCATTTGTGGCCTAAATACCAAAGGAACTATTGGTTGTCATACGACACACGGGAGCCAAGATTTCTTCACAGAAAAACTTATATTTGAATGTCTTGCCAAAAGTTGGCGTAAAGTATTTATCACGAGTCAATGTGGAGCAAATTGTCATCGTAATGGCGGCTTGAATGGCTTTCTAATGGATGAAGATATTCAAAGCCAACTTTCTTTCTAACTTTCGTACAATTAAGTGTAAATAGTTGAAAATTTAAAAATTGTTTCAGTTATGTTCTGTTCAACTTGCATCTACTTCTAATATTGTTTGTTAAAGATTGTATTTACATTCGTTAGAGAAAGATGCTGTAAATATGGCAGCGTGTATTTATCATAGCAGGTTTTCATATGTTATTATTTTAAGTTTATCTTCTGGCCACATTTGTAATCATTTCGTGCTTTCTATTGTAGTGTTGTGAAAAAGAAGAACATTTTTTATTTACAAGCTATGAACATTTTATTGTCTCTGATTGTGAAATAACGATATTCTGGTTTCTTGCTGTGTTCTTCCCATTTTAGTAATGTAAATAACGTCATCAAGGAACTTCATCCACGCAATTTTTGCGACTGCCAAATGTGAAAGTTTTTCTTGTTCAGCACATATGTAATGTCGTAAAATGAGCTTAATATTCCAGAAAATGAAACTTTACAGATTTTTATATCCGCATTGTGAAAACAGTTTCACTGACGGTTCCATTCATGCTTAAACAACCTGCGGGCCTATACCTCTTGGCAGCCGTTTTACATCATGCATTCTCCCCATAATGATGCATTATCTTGGCACTTTTATCAAATTGTGTTAGGAATTATATTTTATGCTTTTTATTTCGTGTGCACTCATGTATTGTTATTCAAAACAATTTTAAAATGTATAGCTCTATTCCAATTTTAAACCATATTGTTGCATTTCGTGGATGTCTGTTCTGACTTTCATCAATATTACATAAATAATGTAAGATTTCTGGCTTATGGAGTCAACATCTTGACGTTTTTGATCGTTCTAGTTATGATTTTTAAAAAAAGTATCTTGTTCTTGCATAATCCGAAAGATATACTTGTCTGTTTTCATTTGTTCTGTTCAGCAGTCGAGTGAGTAACTCTAATGCAAGTCTTCAAGAAATGAAGTCACTTTTTTAAAATTGTATTGAGGCTTTCTTTAAACGTGACCTCACACTCCAAGTAGGCGCAAAATCTCTTATATCAGTCTCAAAATTAAAAGTAGCACCTGTGTCCAGTTTTTAATATTATATATACGTGACTTCCTTAAAATTTTATCAATCTGCACACCTCCATTTGCAGACTTTAAGGAAACCAATCCAAACAATGCGATTCGTTTAATTCCAGAGTAAAAAAGAGTTTGTTCTCGAACAAAGTTAAGAGAGTATCTTCCCTTGGAGTATTATCCGCTTTTGCTGAGTTTGTTTAACTTCTTCCATTTTCTTTACTGATATTAACTGTTGTAACTGAATAACATCAGTGTTTCATGTGGAGACGATGAATGTCACGTGCACGGAACTGAACTATAGAAACATTGATCGACCCAAAAAAATGCAGATTGGTTTAGTTATCACGTCATCAGAAACTTTTGAACAAGACAAGATCTTGCATTTCGACAATAATGTTTGGTCTTGAAAAAGGTTTTTAGCAAGGTAGCAAGTGAATAAGTATAGTTTTTATGAAAAATTGTTTTTGGCGTTCGCTTTACCGTTCATTTTGTTTTCACCAGAGTGTTTACAGCAATGTGAGTCGTGTTTTGGAGGTTGCGGAAAAACTCAGTGATGCTGGCCATTATGAGTCTGACAAGATTGAAGAAATAGCAGAGGCTGTCAGTAAAGAGTGGAAGTCCTTTGACATGGACATTAACCAACGGGGCTCACTTCTGAATTGCTCTTTCGCTTACCATAAGCACAGCGAGGAGGTGAGCTGTCTTTTGTAAAGTTTCAAAATGTTGTTATGTGTTTAATTTATTGGTGAAAACTGTTCTTTTGCTGGTTTCATAGTAAAAAGGGAAATTATTGGTTTAGCATAATTAGAGTTTACACTAGTTTGATCATTTATCATTGTGAAATTTGCAATATTAAATGGCGCAACGAAGAAAATTAACTGCAGTTATATCAAGCGGTTCGCTCGAAAAGTAGAATTACTTTTCAGGTTACCTTACGTTATTTGTTTTTGTGGCAGTAATGCGGTTTGTGATGATGAAGGTACAAGACATATTGGTTTCCTGCATGATCCATGCTGAAGTCGTCAGAAACATAATAGCAACTAATTAGAGCAATTCAGACCAACTCAGTCTCCAACAGAACTGCCTCTTTCTGAAGCTCAATATTGTGAATAGATACGCGACACCTCGTTTTCATGTCCCAAAATATTCTCATTCTTGGTCGTAAAAAGTAGAAAGCTTACAGTGAGTTTAACCCTTTCAGTTCCAGTTGTTTTGTTAAATTCTCCCAACGTTAACCTATACCTTTCATTGAACAAGTTTGAGAGAATTTTACTTTTAATCAATTGTACAGTGATTTTAACCCTTTCAGTTCCAGTTGTTTTGTTAAATTCTCCCAACGTTAACCTATACCTTTCATTGAACAAGTTTGAGA
>JAOBRB020443210.1:0-19488 GCA_027575285.2 Zoanthus pulchellus | reverse complement strand
CACTTTTCTTGTGTACCAGTGTTTCTCCTTGTCAATAAACTTCACTTCTTTCCAAAGTGGCTTGTGTCCTGTTATGTCAAAATATTTCAATAATAATAATAAAAATAATGAAATAAATAAAAAGTTCGGGAACTCGAGAAAAGATATTCTGTCTCTGTCCATCCTAGACAAGAGTGTTAAAAATGGTGTCCCCACTTAGTTGGCCTTTGGCCGGCTAGATAAGTCTTGATACCTAAATAAAGTCTTTATTACCATACAATGTTATCAGTCAACGGATATCTTTGTTCCTCCTGATGTAATTGATGTTTAGCTTTTTATTTTTTTAGTTTCTGTAGCTGTCGCTTTAAATATAAGATTAATGAATATGCAGGATAATTGATTCAATCAGAAACATTTTCATCGTTTTTCACCCTCAGCGTATGTCTGTTCTTAAATTGTTCTTAATTTGCATCTGAGATTCTTTTTTCTTATAAAGTTATTGTTATATATCTACAATCTCGGACAAAATGTTTTGGACACCCTCGTTGAAAAAGCATCTCCCGCACCCCGTCCAATATTGCGTTATTTTTGTGGATCTTTGGCACCACATATTGATGTGCGGGAAGGGGTAGCAAAGGTATACCTGGCAAAGGTTTTTGCCTGATATTGTCTTGGTGATGTTATAAGAGCTACTTAAGATATGATCTATTATTAAGAGCTAAATATACTTTCACCATAACTGATTAACATTAGGCAAAGCTTTGTGTTTTTAAAATTTATTCATTACAGTTTAGACAATATAACTACTCTTTTATATGCATTTACTCTTTTAATACTATCGTGAAGTGTTTGTTAAGAGTTTGTGAAATGTACAACAACAAAAAATTTAAATGCTGTGAATATTTTAAAACAAGAGTGAACGGCGGAGTCTACTTTCTGTGTTTTAAAATGGAGCATGTCAACGAAGATAAACCTCTCACTAATCGAAGCGTTGGAAGCGTCTATTTAATAACATGTAGTCGTGTTTGTAATGATTTTACTCGGGAAGGTTTTGTAGATCTGGTTTTCAATGCGTTCGAAAGTAACGACCCGGAGTCGAAACGCAAGCCCTTGCAGTGGGTTTGCAGTCAGGAAAAGCACAAAGACGGTTCAAACCACTTTCACATGGCTGTTAAACTCAGTAGTCGTCGCCGGTGGTTAAAGGTGCGAGACTATATCGACCGAGAGCACAATTTGAAGGTAAATTTCTCATGCCATCATGTTAATTATTTCTCTACGTTGAAGTACATGACAAAAGAAAATAGAGATTACGTGCTGTCCAAAACAATCCGGACATAACTAATGCCCCGAAAACACAAGCGTCTGAGGCATCAAGAAAAGGCGAAAAACAAAACCAAAAAAACAAGTAATGAACGTACCCGATCTCGCTTAAGTGTTTTTGAAGTTTCGCAAATTAGGCAATATCAAAAATACCATAATACTCTTTATCTGTCCCTCTAAAATTTTACAGTTTCTCTAAAATTCCAGTTTCTTTTGAAACCATGGTAAGTCTCAAGAGACAATAAAAACAATACTTATGCAAAATTTTGGAGGGACAGACAAAGACTATTATGGTATTTTTGATACTGGCTAATTACGGTGAAGAAAGGGATTAAGAACAGATTAGAGTTTCTTGCCTTTGCGAAGAAGCAGAAGGATGATGGAAAAATTGATATAGTAGAGTTCATTGCCAATCACGGCTTAAACAAATCAGATGAAGCAATTAATATAGGCTGGGAAATGGAGAATGCTCCAGGTGCATTAGAAGGAGCACGGCAAAGCAGATTAGACTCTAAATAAATGTTTGAGTGCTGAACGCAGTGACGACTGTGAAGGACAGAGGCTGAAAAAGGCCAAAGAAGTTCATAGGCACAATGAAATAAGTGAGAGTCAATTTGCACAAGCCCTAAAAACGCTGCTAGAAAATACGAAAATATTATGAGTTTGTGGGAAAATGTTTCTTTTAAACCCGCTCAATGTCATTTATAATTGCTTTACAAACCCTGTGACCACAAGTTTTGCCTGGGTGGGAGCTCAAGAAAGCAAAGTGATTTTCTTGAACGATTTTTGTTGGTCACCACAAATAATCCCCTGGCAGGACCTGCTTTTACTACTAGAAGGACACATGGTTCAATTTCAAGCACATAAGTCACATTTTTCAGAAGATATTGTGTTCGAAAGCTAGGCGCCTATCTTTTGCATGTCAAAAAACGAGATAAATTTGGTTCGTGGGAGAGTTCTCGACCAACGAAAAATAGAAATGATAGAGTTCAGTGGAAAATTTTCAATCTCCATTATCAGATCCCATCAGCCGAACAAGAGTGTGCCAGCATGTCGACGGTGTTTCGCCGAATTGATACTTGGAAAGTAAAAATTGGTGAAAAAATTAGTTATGCATAGCTGCTTCGGATCAAATCAGTGGTTCCCTCAACGGTTCACCGTAAAATCTATATTCAATCTGTCTATAAAACATGAAACTGTTTTGATTATTTTTAAATACAACATGTATGCCAGATGTATAGTTCCAATGTGTAGAAAAAAATATTAACAATCTTGTGCAAGAGAGCTTATAAATTGTTGTTTCAAAATGGTGTAGCGTTGGGCTGTATTAATAATAAAAACTATTTATTCATGTTTTTACATAATAAGTTGACGCTAACACCAAAAACAAATAGAAATAAATTTGTTCTCATAAATACATACATCATTGAGAACTTCGAAATAACAGGGAATCTTTCAAATATTTCAAAATTTACTTAAGTTTAAAAAATATTTCATTAAAACTTTTAAAACGTGTCGGGGAAAAAGGATGGTGTAGCGTGCAGGTGAAGCATACTTTCACTTTCAGTTGTAATACTACGCTCCAACGTCATTTCTCTGGGGAAGAGGAGGCAAAGGTACTGAAATTTATAGTAAAGAAAAAGTTCGCTTAGAACATGTAACAGATGGACTATAATTTTTAATTTTATTCAACTTGAATTTACACTGAGTATATTTTTTACGTAACTGATCACATATAAAGGACTAATATTTAGTCGAGAGCCATTTTTCTCAATAACGTCTTCAATTCGCTGGTTCATAGATTTCATTAAATTCTTAATTGTTTAACTGGCACTGGATATTTAGTCTGTATAACTCGTTGTTCAAACTCATCATATGTATCTGTGCATATTTGTTTTTTGAGTGCTACAGACCTTAGTTTTTTGTTACAAGGTGAAAAAAGTTTTCAATTGGATTTAAGTCAGGAGAGCGAGGGGGGATTGGAAATAATGTTGCGTTGACGCGTGCCATAGCCTGTTTTACCGCAGCAGATTTTTGAGATGGATCACCATGTTGTGAAAACACCCCGCTATTCTTAGCAGCTTTAAAAAACATAGAGTTAAAATTCTGATATATGAAACTGGCAAAAAATTGTCCACACATTTTTTTAAAAGGTTTGCAAAAAACTACACCAGTGTTGTAACTGATTTCAACTATTAACGTTAAGATTATCCCGCCAAAGCCCTTTTTTCCCTTTGTTGTACAACCGTGACAAAGTCCTTCAGACTTCTTTCTCCATATTCTCGCCTTAGGGGCTCTCGCATGATTTAGTGGGTTTCGTTTGTAGACAAGTTCCGTTCCGTCTACTGAAATAGAAAGTAATTTGATCAGTCCAAAAATTCGCTGCGAACTTGTTCGTCATCTTCATGGCAAACTTGAGACGTGTCGTCAGATCCTTTTGAGTCAGTAACCCCTTTTTTCTTGCCTGCAGATAAAAGTAATTTTCTCTATTAAGGAATGTAGTCACTGTTCGGATAGAGATTTCTTCCTCGTTAAGTCCAGCAGTCGCTTGACAGAAAATGTACCCTCTTGTTCCCTTAAAACCGTAAGACATCTCAGGATGTAGCGTCTTTGGCGATCTGTAATTTTTCTTGGCCTGCCTTGGTTAACCGGAGCTACTTTTAGTTGCAGCCTGTTCTCCTTTGAAATTCTCAATACGCAACTTCTCTAAATGTTGCACAGCTTAGCAACTCTTCGTTTTGGCAGACATTTGATTACGTTAAGATAGAACACACGGGCTCTTGTTCTTTCGTCTATTTTTTGTGTTAACCATCTTGTTTATCATGTTTTATACGAGTGCTGCAGTCGTACAAGAACAGTCACAAAGCGTGACAAAACAACGTCACTTAATTTTTTACATTTTTTCCTCAGACAATCTCGGACAAAATGTTTTGGACACCTTCGTTGAAAAAGCACCCCCCGCATCCCCGTCCAAAGTTGAGTAATTTTTGTGGAATTTTTGCACCTTTCAAACAACGTTGATGTGCGGGAAGGGGTAACAAAGGTATACCTGGCTAAGGTTTTTGTCTGAGATTGTAGCTCCAGACCTATAAAAAGTTGTTATTGTAAAAAAAAAGAGTGTGATTTTACTCCTTCAAAATTATTTACTTTTAGTTACAATCTGCCGTGTTCCGTCATCATGGCGCTGCATGTATGTGTTTTCACAAAGGCCACACAGAAAACATTTGGCTAGCTTCCTTAGCTTTTGCCAAAAAGTTAGCATTCGGGCGTTTATTTTTTAATTTATACTGTTTTGAACGCCTTGCTTTTAGTTTTAGGTACATTATTTGCATTTATTTGCACTTTACTTCTTTAGTCTAATTCAAAATATGATTCATAGATCAATTTTCTCAGGCTTTATAAACGAATGTTCTGTTTTTATTATGTTCTATTATGTTTATTTCGCTACTAACTCTTTCAAAAACTCCTTATTCCAAGAGTTACTGTTTTAATTGTTTTACAAAGCCACTAGCTCTCTAGTATTAATATTTCGAATGTTTATAGCCATATAGGCATACGTTTACTGTACAGTAAAAATTTAAAAACCCGAACTTAAAAACGTAGATTAATTTGAGAACCCGCATGTTAGGCCACATAAACAAAAATAATTGGTTAGCGTCCGTGTCCACCCCCCAAAAAATTGCCTGCTCAGGATTTTTTTTTTTTTGCTTTTGTCGACCATAAAAGCAGCAGAAAGTCATGAACTTTTTCGACGTTCGTATACAAAGCGTGACAAAATTGAACTATGAATCATATTTTGAATTAGATAAAGAAACAAAAAATCTATACTGCGCAAGTAAATCCAGTTTTGGACCTAAATCCAAGGCGTTAAAAATAGTACGAATTTAAAAAAAAAACGCCCGCCCGCAAACTTTTTGGCAAAAGCTTTTTTCTTTATGTGACCTTTACATAAGAACGTATTTGAGTCTAAAATTTTTGACAGGTTTAACATATATTTATTCTAGGGTGGACTGAAGGGCAATATGCAAACAATGTAGATCTTATCGGCCTGTCACTTTTTAGACAAACATAATCCCAACTATAACAGTTGAATCTTTCCAAGCCCTATAATTTTAAAACCAAATAAAAGTTTTGTATTCTCAATAATTTTTCTAGTCATATATCTGCTGATGCGGTTTTGTTGTCTCCTTTAGGAGTTCGAATGTATATCCTCAATGTGATTATGGTTGTGTGTAACTCAATGAGAATTGTGTTGAGCGGAGATGTTAACCGGCGGAACAGTAGCTTTAGGAAATATAAATCTTTTTTTTATCAAAATAAGAATATATCGAAAAGCTTTTCTGTATTTCGGAAGACGCCATGCATATAGCAAAGGATTCAGAAGACAATTAATCATGGCTATGAAAACTCCCAGGTGATATAGCCAACGTAAAATTTCTTTTTCTTTTGAGAGTATTACAAACAGTGAAAACACAACATAGGGCAAAACACAACATCCAAATGCCGCTACCATTAAAAATGATATTCGTGCGACAGATCTCTCTCGGGTAAAAACATTTCGTAAAACAGCTTGATTCTCCAAACCAATATTTTGCTTCATTTTCTTGGCTTGAGATCTTAAAGCAGCAAGTAATGCTATGTTTGAAAAGATTAAAACTGCTAGCGTGGTGGCCGCGTGAATAGCGCCAACGGAAACAAACGCTTCGCACCGATTGAGTTGGATAATTGCAAAGGCTGTAGAACAAAACCACATGAATAGATTTATAATTCTTATGCGCTTCTTTGTCACCCAATAGGAATACTGCAGAGGCTTTCCTATGGCAATCAGTCGGTCCACAGTCAATGCAATCAAACTGTAAAGAGATACGCTGTAGGAGAGAGTGGCGGTAACGGGCGCAATATTATTGTATAGAGGTATCATGCTAGAAACGGCGATTTCAATGAGAGAAGTGGCGTATGCCGGGATAACGACAACTCCTACAAACAAATCCGCAAGGGCTAGATTGAAAATAATGTAGCTGTACGGAGTGCTCTTGATGTTCTTGAACGGATCCATGAAGATGGAAGCAAGAGTAAGACTGTTCCCTACAAAAATGATTGGCGAAAGAACAATCGAAGCAATTCCTAAAATCCAACCAATAGCAGGAAAGTTGGGGGTTACTGGACTATGACCATAGAACACAGAGAATGAGCAACCAGTCATCTCCGCTCTCAGTAAGCTTAAAATATACTTCTGAGTTATTGAATTGTACTGACAAATGTTCGTGAAAACCCTCTCTCAACGAATATCAATTGATCACACTCTGGATTGTTGCGTTGTAAACAGAACATGCAGATATACTAAATTATTTTAGAATTTTTATCTGTAAACATAACTGTGACAGACTTAATAATAAGCCGAAACTATCTTGTCAGATTGTATATTGCGTTTTGATGTTTTATGTTTAAAACTTAAAGCTCAATGAATCAGTCAGCCCTTTATAAAAATGTCAGTCAGGGTCCAGAATTACGCTTAAGAATAGAACAATAAATTTATTAATTAAAATGTTTTATATTACTTTTTGCTTGTGTTTAATGTAAATAATAGCTTTCTTGATTAAATACTGTAAACCTATTTGAATGGAATGACTTTGCAATGATTCGATGAAGCTACGTTTTTTGTTCTTGTTGCATGCATGACTCTAGCTATTTTCTACAGCGCGAAACTAAAGTTTCGATCAGTTTATATATTTACCCTATTCCTACGGGAAAAAAATATAAATTATATATGTAGAAAAAAAGAAAGAAAAAGTTATAGCAACGGTTGGGATTATATACATTAACATCCATTGCAAAAAAGAAAAGTTTAATAACATTTTAGACACAACTCAACCAACTTCAAAAATAAATTGGAAACAAATAGTCTAATAAAATATTTCACTTTTAATAAAACCGACAAGAAAATTAGTATGTATTGAATGACATTTAATACAATTTTGCCAGGTGCATCTTTTTGAAAATATAGTAGTTGTTTGTTTTCCGATAAAAAATACGGTGAGCCTTACTGATAGTATGAAACATGATGTCATGTACTGACGCAAAAAGTATATTAAAGACAAAACACACAAGTTCAACACTCAAGCCGGATAATATACACTCTTTTGATTTTTACATGTACTTTGTACTATATCGAATTTAAAAATACAGTAGCTGCTACGAAAGAAAACGTGATGAAATAATAAACCTGTTATGTAAAGCTATTATCTGCTAACTTAAGTCAAGAAGTCCAAGCAAAATTTTCAATAACACTGTATGAACTAAATCATCATAAATAAATGTTCTTCACCTTTTCTCAGCCTCAGCATGTTCGTAACAATGTCTGAAATTTTTGACGATTATCGGCATCATGTTTTTATATAAGAAAGTTCTTACAAAAAAAAAAAGTGTATTCTCGCAACTTCACGCGCCCAGACCTTACGTGGGTCGCTAACATCTGTCAATCAATAGTACACTTTCCTTCCCCTAACACTTAACGTGGAGACCACTACATCAAATTATAAAACGCTTAACAATCTTTAATGTCCAACATGCATGACTATTACTTAAAATCTAGCTATTAAAATCAACCGGGGGTTTAACTACTCCTCTTTAGTGCGTAGTTTTTAGCTCTCAAGTTGTCGGGATAATTATGGAATCTGGATGTCAGCCGTAAACAATAGATAATTCGTAATCGATTCCGATCATCAGTGCATTCGTGCACTCGTTAAATAGAATGCTCTTAGTCGGCTACTAATGAAAGACGTGATATTTCGGTGATCGGTATTTGACTTCGGCAAACTATCACGTGTGATTGATTACGCGTATAGTTTATTAATCAATGAACAACGGTTAAGATACAACAACTCCCTGAAACAATCAGTTTATATACTCCACGAGCTTACCATAGGATAGTTTTGACGACTAAAAGCAGTGGTGCTTGTTGATCCGTCATTGAACTGGCAGCCGACAGTTAAGATCAGGTGCACACTTTCAATTACTGCAAATAATTCTGAATTTCTGGGTAGATTTGGATGTGTGCTGCCTCAACTTCATGTTCTTTATGTTCTTGTATTGTCTTAGAACATTTAGGAACTTGGTGAGGTTCCAAGGAGTTCAGATAATAGGACTCGAGGTCCCTTATGAGGACGTAGTAAGGTCTGGGATGGGGGGGGGGATTTGGAAAAAATTGAACAACAAGAGTAGGCTTGTGGAAATGTCCCGTTGTTCACAGTATTTTTATCCAAATCGAAAACTCGGGAAACTTTTTTTAACGCTTTTATAGTTTTAAAGATTTTATCAGATCAGATATTTTAATAATGAACACTAATCGCACATGAGTTAGTTTCTTGTTAATATTTTCAGAAAGCTATTTACCAACTTGGAAGCATACTGTCTGATTATGCGGTGTACCTTGAAGAAAAGAACAGAGCCATTGCTGTACACCACTCTTCACCAACACCATTATCATCGTCTGACACTGTCCACTTCCTCATAAAGACAAAACATGTTGACAGAAATTTGTCAATGCCGAGAAGTGCTGTTGAGCATTCGGATAACTTTAAGTTTGTTGCTGTTAGTGAATTCTGTCCGACCGGCCGGAGGAAAGGGTCAGCAGCTCAAGGTCATCAGAGGTAAATGCCGTGTTGTATCAGTACAGTGCAGGGGGAAATATTGGAAATCATTACTTTGTGTGGAAAGTTCCAGATCACTGTTCTACAGAAGAGCTGACCAATCGAAACATGCAAGTTATCTGAGGCATTGAGAAGGATATTCCAACCTACCACAACAGATACGCTAGAAGGCACTTTCATGAAACGTTTGGAAAGTTTAGTGGTATACCCTCTCGCATCTTAAGAGAGATATTTAGGAACTTAACTAGTGATAGTTCCGCCCCAGAACACCTCGGTGAAGCACAGATTTATGAAAGAGTGAGAATTGCCATCCTATTTGAAGATGATGAGATTGCTGTAGACCTCAGGCATTTCATAAGAACGAAAGTAACAGGTTTAAGGTATTTTTTAAAGAAGTTGAGAACTTTCTTGCTGACAAAACAGCCGTGCACGAAAGAAGGCATACTGATTTTACATACCTGGCAAAGGCAATGTCAGTTAGAGATCTACATGGTCAAGTGGCCTATTCCATCTGTGCAATGGTTGAAATGTCAGTTCTATACACTTCATCCCAAG
Organism: Zoanthus pulchellus; assembly: GCA_027575285.2. NCBI lineage: Eukaryota > Metazoa > Cnidaria > Anthozoa > Zoantharia > Zoanthidae > Zoanthus > Zoanthus pulchellus. The sequence goes on along the minus strand of JAOBRB020443210.1, from coordinate 9,985 downwards.
ACCAAAGCAGGAAAATACTAAAAGTGTAAGCTCAACATCAGGATGATGGTACAGAAGAGGCAGTTTAGAAAGTCGCACCAAGATGAGCACTACTGTGCGGCCATGTGGCGATACATGCGTGAGTATGACATCCTTAACATAAATAAATGATGCCCAACCCGCTTAGATTACAAGCACCAAATCAAAGTTGGGGAGTCTGGGTTTCCAGTTGCAGCTGCAGAAAGGAAGAAGCAGGTTCTTGTTGGAGCTGGCGAGACATTTGCCATGGGAGATTATGATTTTAACAGGATCTCTGTTGTCCCAAGTGTCGCTTTTCAGGTAATGTAGATAACATGTTAGAAATTAAGTTGATTATTCGAATGATAATGAGTACATAAACTTATAAGAATGTATCAGTTTGACTCGTCACTTCTGAGACGAAGGTTTATTTGTGCAACCCATCGTTATGTTTTGGGGATAAAGTGGAAAAAGCTACGATCGTGTAAGCATCCTCTACATCGGTTATCTAAAAGAAAACCTCGAAGAGGGATTAATTCAAAGGAAAGAAGAGAGATGCCATTGCTGTGGAATGTTTTTGTACCGGTAGGTTCAGGTAAGAATGAAATAATAATATGAAATGGCTAGTTTGAACTAAACAAAAAATTGTTGCTTCGCATTGTTGAAAGTTTGGCGCCTGAACGCAGTGTTATGTGCCTGCTACATACCCAATATTGGAACGCAAACACACTGTCATGAGCATCTTTTGGCAATAATTGGGAAGTCTTTAATTACTTTTTATATGCATTTATATAGAGAATACCCTGCAGCCACTCTCTTTTTACTCAAATGCTTTTATAGTAAAGCCATTGTCTCATAAAACATGCCGGGAAAATAAACTGCACAAAGTCTCTTGAAATGCTATCACTAATTTACATTGTTATTTTAATGACCTAATTGTCTATAGAGAATACAAAATATTAATATTTTTTCACAGTTAGGTTACAGAACACTGTATGCCAGGCTTTTTGCTAATTACCTATTTTTGACTTTTTACGTTCAACAATTTTTAGTCATGACAGCTTGAGATTTCTGTAAATATGTTACAATGACTATAAAGGGTAAGTATATATTATTGAGGAAAGCCTTGATCACACAGCAGGTATTTAAAATAAATCATTTTATTCTTCTTATTTCCTAAGGTGTATGCAGAAAGAAAAACTAAAATCTGTTCCAGAAACACCAGCAACATTACAAGAAGAGGTATTTAATTTCTAATAATTGTGTAACAACTTTAGTTTTTGAGCATTACATTGCCGTAATAAACAATTTTTTTTTAAGCAACGGGAAATTAATGACGTTGAGATGTGGTTGGTTCAGTTACCATTTCAACCGCAATGCATACTAACTAAATGCAATGCAATGCAAACTAAATTACTTGTGGTTATATTCTTTCCTGACAGCTGAGTAATCATCAGGAACCACTTGAAGTTGAAGTGGTAGAAGTACAACCTCCACCGTGTCCATTGTTTGGTGAAGCACTAATGTAATCAATCATCAGATGACGACAATTCAGATGATTTCAATTTGCCAGCAATACGCTTATCATCACAAGTTTGTTTGGTTATTTCACTCACTTTTCAGTCTCAGTGTGAGAACATTTTTACTCCTACCTAGCTTTACAAAAATAGTATAACTTTAACGATAAATCATACCAAATCAGAAAGAGTTATACCCAATGCTTTTAAAAGATGTCCCACAATGTACACTGGTCATTTAATTACTAATTATTTTTAGCATGCAAAGGTATCAACAACAAAATTAATGAACTATACTTTGTTATTCGAAGAAAACGATAATCAACGTTTTTTTAAAATAAAAGACGTCTTTATGTTATTCTTTTATTTCACAACAATTTGTCAGCCAATTCTGAGAGCGATGACCCTGATCTTTTGGATGTTTCGTACACACCAACACCAAAGCCGCGAAACGAAGCACTGAATAAATTCTAAAACTAGGAGGGCATAGTCAAGATCAAGGACAGTTAATATAACCCATAAATGAAGCCGAGAAAAGTGCCGTTAAATACTACAAACGGAAAGCAAAAGAAGCTGTGGATTTAGTAATGAAATATATAGTCCCTACACAGCCCCATGAACTCTATCAACTAGTGAATGATCCCGTTGAAGAAGTGGGAGACGATTTAACAAACACTCTAGCTGCTTTTTACGAAAACGCAACGTCAAGCCAAACAAAGCGCCAAATATTGTCTATATTAGCAGAAGAAGGAACAAAAAAAGATTTGCTAGTACGTTTCAATGGAATCTTCACGTAATTATAAAGATTATTCATTCAATTGCATAACTATTCTCATAAGAAAGTATTAAATCTGTGTTTTAATTGTTGGTTAAGTCTTCGTACAAATTTTTGAAGCAATTTTATTGTGTTTAGGCAGACACTGATACCCGGGCTGACTGTATATAGAATTGACCAGGCGAGGCTACAGGCCAAAAACGCGGGACCCGCTCAGTCAGTTGAAACGCTAACAATAACACGTGATCGGCTCGATAAAAACAAAAAAGACTATTTTATAGACTTTGTATCTAAACCTGAATTTGTTCAAGATGTTGCATATGGCACGAAGACAATCAAACTGAGCCATGGTGAGACAATTACTATCCCAAAGGTTGCACGCACGGTAGTTGCCTCGAAAATAATCGAACTGTACAAAGGGTACTGTAAGGAAACAAATTTTGAGTCATTGGGACAGAGTTCTCTCTATTCAATTATACAAGTATGTCATTGATATAAGTATCTAAACTGACATTCAGATATAACATTAATTTTGATAAACGTTACAAAAAAAAGAAAAAAGAATTCTAATTTTCTACTAAACATTAATGTACTAATATAATCTTAAATTACAACACGTGACTATCATAAATGATTTTAGAAAGAAATAAGAGAAAAATATCATATATAAGCCCTTGGCGGGAATTGAACCACACATCTTCGGTTTACTAGTCCGACGTGTTAATCACCACAAGGACCAACCACGCTGGCAACGCAGCCGGACAATGTTATGTAGATGGTAACTGCAGGGGTTCCCAAAATGATTATCAACGCAATGATAAGAAAAATCTAGTGAATCAATTCAATCATATACTTTGTGCGTTGCATATCAAAATATTACATGGTGTCAGAAGTTCAAAATGAAACATATAAACCATATTAGTGTTCTAAAATTATGTTAAGAATTCTTGGCAAAAACAAACTGAATCCGCTGTACACCGGTCGAGTCGTTCGATTTTGAGTGAGCTGTTAAAAATTATAAAATAAAATTTAGCTCATTTTCCAAAGATTTTGAGCAATCTTGAAAATCGCGAGGATATACTTTATGAGAAAATTGTTAAAGAAAACAAAAAGCTATTCAAATGTTCCATTTGTTTCCGTGTGTTGTCTCGCAAGCAAAGAATCGAGTCTCATCTCCACTTAGTTTATGGCAAAGGTAAACCTTTTTTAATAAAGGTGTTTTTTTTGTATTCTGTGTTCTTTAGAAAGGATATCAAGTCGAATAATAGTTTCTGTAAATCTGCATGACCGTTTATTATTGTTTTATATTTTAGGACAAATACAGTGACAATAAATGGCACGAAATGTAGAGTTGGAGCGTTAGTCGTCACAGCAAGTGAACTGTGAATTGGTGTCTTATTGTAATCTCCTCAGATTTGCTCTGGTGGATCAAGTTGTTGCTTTGCCAGCTGATGATATCTATATTCTTCTGAGACACCTAGAGACCACAGATTATTGTCCACATTTCCATGCTTTCAAAACCAAACGAAATGCCCATGCTGGCAAAGCTTTGCTAAGAAAAGATGAGTTTGAAACGTATTTGCCTGCCATTTAGTTAAACAAATGGTATGACCGATGTGCAATGTAATGTTTCTCCAAGATATTTCATTCCCAAGAGATATTAATTTTTTTGATATTCTATGTGTATTTCAGTTCAATATTATATGTATCAAACAGTGTAGATGAAAATAAACATGCAGCCACAGACAGAGGAGCTCTATGTACATTTTTTATTACAATGGGGTACACTTACAAATGTAATGGTATTTTGACAAGTTATAGGTAATGAAACAACCCCACACAGTCACAGAACACATTACACATTACCTGGTTAGGGTATTACGAAGATTACAGAAATATAGGGATGGTGGGTGGGGGAGGGGGTTGCTTCTGATGTATGCATGGTATTATTCATTTTAATATTTTTCCTCTAATTTTTATTGACACTATATTGGCCTTTGCAATTGGGCCACAGACATCCTAGGAACCATTCTCTCCTTTAACTACACCTGTGCCACATTTTGCACAGTCTGGGGTTCTAAGTTTTGTTTGCATATGATGTTATCAATTATCTTTTTACAGTGTGTTTAAAATTGTTTGGAATTGCCAGATCAGTTTTGCTGTTTTGACCAGTACATATTGGTATATTTGACCATCTGCAATTGGTTCAATTGCAACATTCAATTAATTAATCATTGGTTACAACAACCAAATTACAGTGGTCATCCGAATCTGACCATTGGAAATGGTAAATATGACCAATATCTATTGGTTTAATTAACCAGTTGTATTTGGTTTAAATTTCAACCAATTATTTGTTGGTTGAAATGACCAGTTGAAATTGGTTATGACCAATATGACCAATATAAATTGTTCATTTCAACAACTCAGTTTTTACAGTGTAAGCAATTTCATCAAGCCTTTCCCTGAGAAAATTTGCAGATATCGCACACCTTGGTTTAACACGTGCGGTCAGAGTGTGCTTCTACACTTAGCAGTTTAGGGTTTTTAGTTCACCCAGAAAAATCTATGAGTACTTCCAACCAAAAGGTTAAGGTGCTGGGATTTAATATGGACTCAATTCAAATGACTATATCTTCAACACCGGAAAAGAAAAACAAGTTAAAACTGCTTCTTACTGAAACCATTAAATCTGAGAACACAATTAGAAATATTGGTAAAGTAATTAGGAAAATGGTTTCAAGTTTTCAAGGGGTGCAATATGGCCCACTTTATTATAGAAACTTCGAGCTAGCAAAAATTCAAGCACTCAAAATAGCCCATGGCAATTATGATTCAAAAATGAATCTCATTGATGATATGAAAAGTGACATTACATGGTGGTTAAATAATCTTAAAGCAGCGTTGAGATTGATTTTACGTGACAATCCTGATATAGTCCTTAATACCGATGCTTCCTTACAAGGCTGAGGAGCAGTATGTGAAAATTTAGCAGTACAAGGACAATTTTTGCCATCAGATATACAACAGAATGGAGCTAACATAAATCCACTGGAACTCTTCGCTATTTAATATGGTTTGCAATGTTTTGCAACCAAACTGGAAAATAAGCATGTACACAGCAGTGTCTTATATAAATAACATGGAGGGTACCCACTCAACTCTATATATCTAATTTGCTAATTCAATTTGGCTTTGGAGTATCAACAATAACGCTTGGCTTACAGCCACCCACATTCCAGGAAAAGACAATATTGTATCTGATTTTCAGTCCCGACATTTTAATGAACGCACTGAATGGAAATTGGATTCTAAAGTGTTTAAAATGATAACGGATAGGTTTGGTCAGCCAAAAATTGATATTTTTTCAACCTATCAAAACACAAAACTACCATGTTATTACTCATGGAAACCTGATAGAGGGGCAAATCACATTGATGCATTTACAATTAGCTGGCATGGTCCATTAATATAATGTTTTCCACCTTTTAACCTTAAATTTACCCAGAACAAAAGATTTACTGAAACTACCCGGCAAACCGGACAAGATTCATCCTCTTCTGACCAAACTCCAATAAGTGGCGAGCAAATTGTCAGGAGGTCATTGGAAAGTTTCCAGATTTCTGGAAAATCTGGCGACATTGTCATGGCCTCTTGGAGAAATGGGACCCAAAAGCAATACACCACTCACATCAACAAATGGATTAAGTACTGTAGTAAGAAACAAATTGATTGTTTTCGCCCACATATAGGGGAACATTATTGATTTTTAACTCAACTCTTTGAAAATGAGCACCTAAGCTACAGTTCATTGAATACCGCAAGAAATGCTTTATCTAGTGTGATTGCTATAGACCGAACAGCAGTAGACTGTCACCTATTAGTTACCCGTTTTAGAAAAAGAATATACAATTTAAATACCCCCCCCCCCCCCAAGGTATAAAAGTATCTGGGATGTAAGTGTAGTACTTAGACATTTAAGGACTTTACACCCATTGCCTGCTTCGAGTCTTAAAAAAATCATCTCATAAATTGGTAATGCTATTGGCTTTAACAACAGCACAAAGGTTGAAAACATTTTAAATGTTTGATATTGGGTTAATGGTGATAGAGTCTAATTGTATAGTCTTATGCTTTGACTCTTAAAACAGTCAAATCCTAAAAAGAGTATTAAGCAACTGACTATCTGGAAATATTCCCCACATGAACGGTTGTGTGTCTATACAGTCCTTAAAAGAATACCTCAGAAGGACTGAAGCAATACGTGGTAATGAAAATCAACTCTTAATCAGTCATCAAAGACCATTTAGAAAGATATCTTGAGACAATATTAGGGCTGAATACTGTTCTGGAAAACTCTGGTGTAAATTTGGACCAATTTAAAGCTCACAGCAGAAGGTCAGCATCAACTTCAGCAGCCAAGAAAGCCTCAGTTCCAATACAAAAAATACTTGACAAAGCAGGCAGGTCCACAGCCAGGACATTTGCTACATATTATGAAAAAACAATAGTTACTGTTGAATTGGATGTATACGCAGAAGCTATCTTAAGTCTGTAAATGTATCAGTAAATGTTACTGTCCATAAAAGATGTTTACTAGTTTCTTGCTAGTTGGTGTGCCAACTTGGCTTTGAAATCTCATGTGATCTCCAGTCACGAGTCAGTGAGGTAGAATATAAAAATTAAACGACACTTACCTGTAAGTGGAAGTTTTATTGTAATTCTACCGATGAACACATGTGACTGAAAGATTAAATACCCATCCCTCCACTCCCATCAGCTGTATTAACTCATAACTTAACAGTTTTCAAACAATTACATGTACTATGGTTGTCACACCTACAATATCTTTGAAGGGTGACCGGGTTAGGGTTAGACCACAGAAATGTAACATTTATTCTAAAACGATAGCCAAAAACAAGCGGGCAATATGCTGTGATTCTTGTAATAGTCAATGTCATATCAAGTGTGGTAGGGCCAAGACTAGTGAATACAATCGCATACCACAACATGGATCTGTCCAATAAGTATAAGTACAATTGCAATACCATGGGCACTCAATTCTATGGAACGGACTCAATTGGACAGTAGCTTGGAAAAAGAACCTGACACTGATCAATATATACTTCAACGAACTAGACATTCTTGAACAACGGAAGATTCAACACCAAGACTTGATAATTGCTCATTTGAATATCAACAGTATTCAGAACAAGTTCGATGAGCTAAAACTATTGAATTCAGAGCTGAAATCTCAAGTAATCGTTTTATCTGAAACAATAATCAATTCCTTCTAAAACTCTGATCAATTTAAACTTGCTGGATATCAAATGTACAGAAAGGATAGAAAAAGGCGGTGGTGGTCTTATTGTTTTTATATCCTCAGCCATTGCATCAAAAAAATTGCAAACACCTACATTTAAACACCTAGAGGTCTATGCGGTTTAGAATGCCTAGTTACCACCCCTACACGAATAACTAATCTGTCCTCTACTTTGATAGTTGTACTACTCACGAACCGGCCAGAAATTTTAAAAAAAGGTGGAACTTACAATCCTGAGATTAATGACCATCACTTAACATATGGTCTTATGAAGAAGAAAATAAGGCAAAAAACTATCTTCCGTAGAAACTTGAAAAACGTTGATTTTGATTTATCATCAAACGATCTGGCTAACTCTCATTGGCATTAGGGAAAAATATTTATTGATATCAATGATATAATTGACTATTGGAATAGTTCTGCTAAACATACTATTGATTCCCATGCACCTATAAGATTAAAAAAAGCACGAGAAAACGATGTCCAATTTATGACATTAGAATGGAAAAAACTTTAAGAAGTAAGAGGAGGTTTGCTAATTTATATGCTAACAGTAAAACTGTAGAAAATTATGAACATAAGAAATAATACAGAAACCTGGCTACTAAAAAGCGCAGTAAGGCAATTAAAGAATATTGGAAAAAAATACTTTTTCCTAACAACAAAACCACGAAAAATAGTACCATCAGTTTAAAGAAAGAAGATGACGTAGTTAAAAACAACGCTATTATTGTTGCAAGTAGTTTTGTCAATTATTTTGCTAAAATATCGTTAAAGATTGGAAGACAGAATGTACTTGACTTAATAGAAGAAGACCATTTGTAACATACTAGTATTAAAGCTATAAAAAGGAAAACCATTGTAAGAACACGGATTTTAACTTTTAATCTGTAACTGGTAAAGCTGTACTTGAAAAGATTAGTCCCGTAAAGTCACTTGACTGGGATCCTACTTTGGTTATCCCAAAATGTACGCAGTTACGCGATTATTATTTATTCGATGTATATCAGGTAGAAAAAGCGGAAATGAAAGAAATGGCGAATGGCAAAAAGATAGTGCTTATTGCAGATGAGCTCAGCGATGATGAGGGCAGGTATGTGCTAGATGTCATGGTTCTTTTTCATGACTTCGATGAGTTGTCCCCAAGTGGTAATAATGTTGTGTACCTGTTGGACACAAGATTTTTAACTGCTACAAAGAATAAAACTCATCGGCTCTTTCTATCCAAGATCTCAACGCCAACGACAACATAGAACATCTACACCTACGTACTTCAAACTCGACCTCCATGCTTCACTGGGTACCGTCAAGGTCAATAACTATCCTATTATTTTGTGGGTTTTGCTGTTGCTTCTCTTTAAGACAATGACTAACTTCATTGTCGTTTGTCCATAAAGCTTTAATTTATAAAGGACCACCTACAACAGAGAACTGCTGTAAAACAACTCCAAAGAGAAATAAGAGTCTACAATACACTGCTCATATTATACATACTTGTGTGGAAAACACAGTTGATTTGTTGTACAGCAACTCTATAACACATATTGCTCAGAACCTTCTTCTTCTTGCAATGGACATAAATCCCAATCCTGGTCCCACATCTGATTTTCTGGTGGACTTCTCTTCCCTATCATCACCAATTAAACAACAATTTAACGGTCTAAAGCGTATAATAAACAAGACTGTCCGCCATGAAGTTCATCTCAAAACTTATCAATATTATCTTAGATCTAAACAAATTCCTAAAGGTCTGAAGCCTAAACTGCAACCTGCTCTGGAACCAACGAATGAGAAATCTCGTAAGAAATGGAACAAGAGCCTCAATTAACTTGCGCTTCTTCAATTACAATTATTAAAAGACGAATGCAAACTTAAACTTATCAAGCTAAACAAAGAAAAGTTAGACCTACGTTCCAAACTACATAGTCTTTTAAAACCTGTCCCTTTTGATTACCTGATAAATTCCGTTAAAATTTAGTTTAACCAACGATCCAAACTTCACGCAAATTCTTGAGAAAAACAAACGATAGAAACAAAGAAAACGAATTAACACACACTCGTAAAAGGAACCGCCGAGTGCGCCGATCAAAATCATATTCGAAGAAGGCTCCTATTTGTTTAGATACTTCCAAAGTGATTAATTTTTCTAATGTACAAATAACTCATGACGAAATTATTTTCCTATCCAGTGGTTAATCCTTTTGTCCTACACCTAGATACGTTGACTGGACGCAAGTAAAAGCAGACATTGTGAACCTTTCAAGACGCCTACAACTCAAACAGAACATAAACTATGTTTAAAGTCTTTAAATATCGAAGTCGAATGTAACGTGATATTAATCTTACTGGCCGTGTCTAAAGCGCTTGCGTGTC
>JAOBRB020442262.1:0-19156 GCA_027575285.2 Zoanthus pulchellus | reverse complement strand
TATTGGTATTGGTATTAGTATTGTTATTGATATTGGTATCAATATTTGTATTGATATTGGTATTGGTATTAGTATTGTTATTGATATTGGTATCAATATTTGTATTGATATTGGTATTGGTATTAGTATTGATATTGGTATCATTATTGGTATTGATATTTGTATTGGTATTGATATTGACATTAATTCGTGTTGATAATGGTGTAGATTTGTTATGACGATGTAGATGTAATATGAAGATGTAGATCTAAGGTGTATAGGTGTAGATTTAATATGAAGATGTAGATATAATATTTGGATATAAATATAGAAATTTATATCAATTGACTGGTGAGTTTAACTGTGATTGATGCTGTTAGATGTCACTGTGATACATTGTTCTTCTGTGTCGTCACTGATTACTCAGATTTTCCGTGATATGATTGGCTGTTAAACGGTGTTATTCAAATACTAATTTAGTTAAGTGTATTAACGCTGAGTCGAGCCATGATGTGATTGGGTGTTAGACTGGTTCTCGGGTTCTCACTGATCTACTCTCGAATTCTCCCAAACGTTCCCATCGGTTTTCACAAAGATACTGTTTCCTTGAGACGAGGTATCTCTATCACATTTGACAAACATTGCAGTTAATTGTTCAAGCTGACAATACAGTTGTTCTTTTAAACAAGTAAAATCATGTATAAATTTCATAATAACCAACTACCAACAATGTTTGCTAATTCTTTTTACAAATCTACCATGAAACATAGTGACACAAGACTCTCCACAAAGCAAGCTTACGCACTTCCAAAACTAGAACTTTTTACGGTATATTCAATAAAAAATTAAGTGTCACAAAACTTGGCTCGAACCGAGGTAGCTCGGAAGACCACATATCCCTATTCCCCCTTCCGAGATATTTTGCCTCATGTGATCAGGCTTTAAAAAGGCGTAGAGAATATGTTTTATTTTTAGTGCATTCCCGGAGGATGATATGGCCTTCGAATATAATCTCACTTTTTCGACTTCATTTAGCAGTTGTTTTGCTAATTAATAAAACTTACCAATTTTAAGGATCAAAAATATTTTTATGCCTGCCTAGTTTTCATCACAAGGTTTTGTGGAAGTTGTGAATAGTTGACACTGTTTTTCTTAGCGTACCGCTTTCTTTCGTTTCACGCCTTACAATTCATCCTATTATTAGAAGTTGCATGTTTGCTCTCCTGCAGTTTTGCTCACAGTTCAAATATTTCGCAATTGTCACGTTCATTTCAGAATCATCCTTGCCCTACTGCAAACGAGTACTTTGAGGAAGTTTTTCTTATCTTTTTCAATCTTTTCCGGCCATCTGGTTTTCAAGAAAATCTATTTCTTTTTAGCCTAAAAAGGTTAAATTTACATACGAAAGTTATATTGCGTTGCCCTTGTCATAAAAACTAAGAAAGCCATAACTTTATTTTTAAAACCTTCGACTACTACCTTTTGTAATAATCAACTATGGTAATAAGAAATTCTCCAAAAATTTAAGTTCAATAGAATTTTACATTACACCATGGCACTTGACCTGTAAAAAAAAGATTTTGTTGAATTTGGAACGTTCACTCGTGAACCAATTTTTCCAGTCTAATTCAAATTTTTAATGATAAAAGTAATATATTCAAGTTAAATTATGCTTTAGATATCATTTAATCTCCTTTTCTTTCCTTGGTTTAATATTGTCTGCTATAGCATTCTGGGTTTTTAAAAAGCAGAAATGTGAACGCATAACAATTCACTTGCTTATAATTGGATGGTTTCATTTGAAACTGATAGCACTATGATACGTTAGCTCAGTAATTTTTACTTGTACAGACTTCTAAAAGGCATCTTTGTTCATAGGATTAAGATAACTTGATAACTTGAATTTGATTGATCACAGTAATGCATTGTCACAAACCAAAATTGCTTTTTTCATAGGTTTAAGATAACCTGATAACTAGCATTTGATTGATCGCAGTAATGCATTGACACAAACCAAAAAGGCTTTTTTTCATAGGTTTAAGATAACCTGATAACTTGCATTTCATTGATCGCAGTAATGCGTTGTTACAAACCATTGCCTGAACGCTTTCGTAAACAACACGTGAGAGTTGTCTTCCAAATAGTTCTAGATTTTTTTACCAAATTGCTAAAATAAAAACAGCTGCTTTTTTATAAATTTTAAAAAGACAAGGAAGTTGAAGGAGATGCTATTTAAATGGACTGAAAGAAGAAAACTTTTGATTGTCGCTGAATACGAATTCTTAAATGCAGGTGATCGATATTCTTGATGGAGCAGGTGTTTTGTGCCAATTTACGTTTATTGTGTTGTTAGACTAAATTCTCTTTCTGCTCATTATATGGAGGATTATTTTCGTTGAAAGGCCAATGAATGTTTGTATCTGTAATGGAGTTTGACAACAAAACAACTCGGCGCCATGGATTTTCTGTGGAAATCAAACATGAGTGATGTGTACATGTAACTTCAAGATAGAGAAGTCGCGCGTGTTGTTTTGAAATTGTTTTGGCTGGTTTCGAGAGCAAACAACTTGCATGAAACCACAGCTGAACAATTAAAACCTCCTTGAATCAAACATGAAGAGAGTGAAAAGAATTTTCAAACGGTAATGAAGTATAGTACTTGTAGATGATAATAAGTTGTATTAGTGAACTAAGCAGATTATAAAGTAAGATGTTTGTTGAATTAACAAAGAATTTTCTATTCTTTTTACAGTCTCCTTGATTTTACATTTCTGCCACACAACTCTGCTTTATGTTTTAATATATCTTCAAATTTCATTTATATATTAGTTGATTACGAAAATGCATTTCGTTCTCTGTGTCATTTCGCTGTTAGGTGTGGGCTTGTTTACAAAAGATTGCGCTATTAATGTCTCTTGATTGTGCGAAAGCGTGTCATAACTCTTAAAACTATGTCATGCAAGTTTAAAACATTTCAGGCCAAGAAAAAAAATGCTTACTTGCAATTTCTTTTCTATTTTAAAACTGAGTTGCCTTAAGAATTCAAAAGTCAGATTTAAAGCATTGATGAATTTCGGGTTTTTGTTAACACCTGCCTAGTATTACCATTAATATTAGATTTTTAAAAATATCTTTACTCTTCGACAATTTAAAGAAATAAAGGTCGAAAAAACGTTAAAAAAATTCCTCCTGAATCTTTAATACAACAGTGGATTAGAAGTGATGCAAAAAGAAGAGCTGAAACGTGATATTTCGTTGTTTATTATATCAACATCATTGATCTGGTAATGAAGAGAAGTTTACAATTTTTTTTTAACACGATAAACGAAGCAGGGATTTACATAATACTTGATGCCAAAAATCCCGATTTCAAAATAGGCAAAAGAATGTACCTCTTTGAATAAAAGCACATTCCAGTTTTATACTCTTGCAGTTACACTATATAGTGTTATCTTGTACCGTTTTGTACTAAATGATCTATGGTCAATTAAGAAAGGGGATTTTAACTGAAAATTAAACAAGCTCTTGAAAAGGAAAACTATCAAATTATTTAAATACTGTTTGACTGAACTATCTCGATTACAAGTATGCATCACTTCTATATGGTAGATGCATGAAGCTTTTTTTCGAACATGTATTTGTTCTCCTAAATTAGATTTAATTATCTTTTATGCTAGTTATAAAGAAAAATGGGTTAATCTATATATAACATTCTGATTCATGAGTAACGTAAGCAGGTACCTCTGATTCACAAGTAACGTAAGCAGCTACCTCTGATTCACGAGTAACGTAAGCAGATACCTCTGATTCACGAGTAACGTAAGCAGATACCTCTGATCACGAGTAACGTAAGCAGATACCTCTGATTCACGAGTAACGTAAGCAGATACCTCCGATTCACGAGTAACGTAAGCAGATACCTGTGATTCACAAGTAACGTAAGCAGATACCTCTGATTCACGAGTAACGTAAGCAGATACCTCTGAGTCACGAGTAACGTAAGCAGATACCTCTGATTCGCGAGTAACGTAAGCAGATACCTCTGATTCACGTGTTCTCGGAAGGCGCTTCGATTTCCCTTAAAGACAACTGCCGGTTTTCATTTGACGTTATGGCGGCCATATTGGTGTACTCATAACAAATGAATTTTGATTATTTCTTTTGTTTTGTACACCAACATGGCCGCTATGTCTATTGTCATTTGTGTCTTGTGGGATTGTGTGAAAACCAAGAATAGAAATCTAAGAAATTAAATAAAGTTGCTAAAGCACAGAACGTTTTATGTTTGCTTTTATGTCATTTCGAAGCAGCAATTTACAAATTCTAATTTCCGCTTGCCTTGTTTTCAAAATTTCATTCATCTGAGGTTCGCAAACGGCGCGCATGACATGTTTAAAAATTCAGTTGACATTCAAAAATAGTGGTGGAAACACTGGCTGCTTGTGCATGACTACGATAAAGATTAATTAGATTTACACATATTAAACTTTCAACCTCGAATATTGCGTTTCTAGCGTTCTGATTGGTCCAGCTCATATACCGAATCAACATATTTGGAAACTATGTGAAGTGTTACCAAGCTCAAAAAATAATGTCAGATTAAAGTTTTCCATAGTCTTTAAAACAACTGCCATGTTCAAGTCAACAGTTACTATACTTCTCAATAACTTGAACTCATTTTAAACTTTTTAACAAACATTGCTGGATGTCCTTCATTTGACAGACTTTTCTTGAAATTTATTTTACTGTAATTTTTTTCCGCAGAGCCGTTTGCCTTGCTTTCAAAATTTCATTCAACTGAGGTTCGCAAACGGCGCGCATGACATGTCATTGGTAGATTTCATTGTTTTGACTTCCGGTAGTTTGGTTTATTTCAGCTTCACGAGGAAGCAGACAAAGGAAGCGTTTGAACGAAGACGGTAAAATTTTTAGCCCGACAAAAATTTCTGGACATAAACGTAAACGACCGTTTACACGGAAACGTATACTGGTGGTTTCAAAAATAGCCGGCTAAATTCATAGCTTTTAGCGTTTTCGTGTTAAGACTAGGCAGCACCAGAACTTTTATTTGTAGCACGCCTGCCAAGTCTGTTAGTCTTAGGCCCTGATTATATGAGACGGGCTGGCCCGGTTAAACGGGCTGAAAACTAAACCTTAGCCCGGTATTACATGTAATCGTAAGCCAAATTTTCAGAAAATGTTCAACTCTAGACAAAACCAGATACTAGTCAAAAACTGCCAATAGTCTTCAGGGAAAGTTAAGTATTTAGAAACCTCGAGGCTATCAATTCGTCTAGAGGACATATATTGAGACGACATTTGTAACTGGCTGAACTAAAGTTTATTAAACAAAATCTATGATTGGCTCAAACGATTTTGCGTCTTTTTTTGTCCTTTAACGTCGTTTATATAATGCCATTCTCGAACCATGTCGAATCGCAGCTCTCTGGGGCTTAGAGCCAGATTTTATATATAGGTATATACAAGCTATGCAACAAGCTACAATGTGCATGCTAAACTGTGCAGTTGGGCCTAGAAGCCGACTTCGATTCACAAATAGCTTGCAGTACATGCACACTTTCGTTGCAACCATCTCCGTACTGTAGTATTGTCAATATTTATGTACTTCCCCATTTATGTCTCACGCTTTATCATTTATCTTTTCACCAGCTCCCTTTCAGTCAGCCATGATCGAGACCACAACCTCTCAGCAAGCGATGGTGGACTCCCTTCTAACAGTCTTCGACGCCATAGAAGCTGGGGCAAAAATGATAATTGTAATCTGGAGGAAACGGGTCGCAGACTTGCTTCACACTCAGACGATGAGGTCTTATAAGCAAATACATGTTTTTAAACTAAAGTCAAACGTTTTAAAAACACATTTTTTAACCTGGCTTAGTCACCAAACCAGCTCACCTAAGACTATTCTTGTTGTCTATCCTAGAAGCTAAATCTTCAAACCGGATACAAAGATTGTTTTAATTTTTGAAACGTTAGAATTTAGCTTTTGTTAAAAACTGATAAAAAAAACCTAGGTTCATTCTGCCTTTTCCCCAATTCATTTCTGTTTTAGTCAGCAAATACATTTTGGCCTCGCTATTTGCCGTTTGACTAACGCACTTTGATTACCCTCTACCGGCGAGAATATGTTTTTTTGTCGTCAAAGGAATACCTAGTCGTGTAAATGGAGTAAATAGTATGGTTTCTACACAATACAAATATATCAATTTCACATTCTAAAAGTTGAAAAAATAATTTTTAAAAAAGAACTTGAAAATCAAGTTAACTTAGCAAATTTCTGTAGTTTTGGCGGTGTTGGTGCCCTGGTGATTTCATGTTGCGTTGTCAACTTTTTTTTGTATTGTTTTGGCTTTAATTTTCTACCGTGTAAATGTCTTGGACGTTAACGAGAGTGATGAAATCGGCAGCGCTTGACTTCACCTGGTTGTGGTTATAATATAGAAATTTTGTTCTTAATCAAGTTTTTAAACAATTGAAACAATAGCTGAGAAAAGAAGAGATGTTAGATTGCAAAATATCCGTTCTTTAATCACTTATGAAACTTGAGTTTGGTGGTTCATGTTTAGGAAAGCAAAACGAAAGTCACTTTTGGAGTAATGTACAAGTAGTCAACATGTCGTTCTATCAACCGTAACTATATATCATAAAATGAAGTATTTAAAATGAAAGAACACATTAAAAGCACTTAAACACAATATTAAAATATCTACAGATTTTAAAACATAATATACAATTGCTGGTTTTCACATAACGACATAGAGGCCATGTTAGTGTACTCTCAACAAAAGAATATTGATTATTTCTTTTGTTTTGTACACCAACATGGCTGATTTCTCTATTGCTTTTTGTGTCTTTTGGGATTCCTTGAAAACCAAGAATTGTTGTAGAAGATTAAATGTTGTTGAACAAGAAATCCTATGAAAATAGCTTGGCTTATAAGTACAACACTAATTACATAAAAAGTGCGGAAACCAATCATAACTCCACACTTGCATTTAAATTAACATTGGTAATTGTTAACAAAGCGTAAATTTCTAACTAATTTGTATGTGTTAAAATCTATAAATGCGCCAAGAAATTATTTACATTCGCGATTTCGGCTAGCATTTGGTAGCTCTCACCTTGGTTAAACCATCGTAAACGTCTAGTACCTCTTGTCTTCATTACATCCGTTACCATACTCTGAGCTTCTTATTTTTTTATCATCATCATCATCCTCACCATTATTATTATTATTATTAGAATTAGCCAACAATCAAACAAGCAATCCTAATAACGGCCCCTTCCCTTCTTACTTCAAAATCGGATAGCAATAGCTGTCAACATTTACAAGTCAACTATTGTGTGAACAAACCTTTTGTCAACAGTCCTAAAAAGATTTTTCTCGTGATCGCTACGTATTCCATGATACAGTCTTGATATATTGATCCTGGTATTTCTCTACTTATCCGGCGCAAATATTCTTTGTTTTAAAACAAGATTCTTACATCACCTTTTAGTCGTTCCATCTCTTTCTGAACAGCGAATCGCCGCCGGTAAAACTTTCGCTATGTATCCGTTCGTCTCTCTCATAGTTCATAACAAAGCTGCTGGTGTTTTTTTGTTGTGTCCTTTTCATTTTACATTCTTGTTAAACATGTTGGATATACCATATCAGTCAACTTGTTGGATATACCGTATCAGTCAACATGTTGGATATACGGTATTAGTCAACATGTTGGATATACCATATCACTCAACATGTTGGATATACCATATCAGTCAACATGTTGGATATACCATATCAGTCAACATGTTGGATATACCATATCAGTCAACATGTTGGATATACCGTATCAGTCAACATGTTGGATATACGGTATTAGTTAACATGTTGGATATACCATATGAATCAACATGTTGGATATACCATATCAGTCAACATGTTGGATATACCATATCAGTCAACATGTTGGATATACCATATCAGTCAACATGTTGGATATACCGTATCAGTCAACATGTTGGATATACCGTATCAGTCAACATGTTGGATTTACCGTATCAATCAACATGTTGGATATACCATATCAGTCAACAGAATTCTCTTTCTTTCTGCAACCCATCGATTATTATTGTTCTTGTTGTTGTTGTTGTTGATATTATTGTTATTCTTATTGTTATTGTACCTTATTGTTTTGTGTCAAATTCTACTTTTATTCCTCAGTCTCAGATTGAAGATACATTGGCAAGATTCAAGAAGGTAATTTTAAAATGTAGTTTTTAAGATGTAAAAAAAGGAACTAAAACTTCAAGTATCTGCTAACCTGATAATTAGCCTTGTGATATTTTTTTTACGTTTTACACCGTGAGAAAGTAAAAGTTTGTGCTGCATAACGTTTCGCACTGCAGTCCTTCGTCAAAGCAGACTTGTGATACTTTAGTCAAACTTTAACGTTTCACACCTTGCGGAAGAAATATTAGTACCGCCGTTTGGTTAGCCCAGTTAGTAAGGCGCCAGTCTGCAATGCAGGAGGCTCGGGTTCGATTCCCGGCCGGACCACCATTCAGGGTCCTAAAATGACTGGGGAGAAAGTACTGCCTTTGCTGTGACATCTGCAAACGATTAGACCTTCGCGTCGTCTCGGATAAGAACGTTAAACCGTAGGTTCAGGGGACCGTGTGTAAAAAAACAATTTGTGGCGTTAACATGCTTACTCTCTTAAAAGAAAGTACACGTTTACAAGTGTACAATTGTAAAATGTTAAACTGCACTTTTTGACTGCTTTTAGCGTTACTTTTGATGATATCGCCGTCCATACTTTGAAATTTTGAAAATTATCAATTACATTTACAGACTGCATGCAAAGAAAACATCTTGAATATTTTCAGATTTTTTGGATTAGATAAAAGTGCTACCTTCGAATAGACTTAAAGTTTAATTAGTATTAACCTAGTAGATGAATAGCACTTTACGCGCGCTCTGATTGGTTCATCAAACACCGGATATTCTGCGCTATCCACCTTGGTCACTCAACCGTGAAAAATGGGTTCTCGTTTTTGCTTCAGTTTTTGAACAAGAAATTCATAAAACTAACGAAGAAGGAACCCCTTTCCACACACAAAAGGAAACAAAATTTCGTGTTTCAGTGTTTAATGGTAAGTTTTTATTCGCTTAATATCAACAGCACGGCTTACTTGCTTACTTAATTGAATTTACTAAATTTACGATATTTGGAATCTGTTTACAAGCGTTTTTCCTCATTCGAGGCTATGTAAATACAAAAAAGTACAAAGTTTAACTAAATAAAATACATTTTTCAACGTGTTTTCGGCAACAAAATGAGTTTGTAACCACTATCGAGGAAATGACTCCAACTGAATTGAACAAGTATCAGCAAGGAAACAAGATGGCAGAAATTATAACAAGAAGTCTCTCACCTCAATTTGTGCAGCACTTGACCGCCATTTATGAAATCCTCCATACAACAGGCCTTTTTCCAGTAATGGCTACAGTGTGTTCTCTGGTGCTAATAAAACTTTAAAGAACTATCTCAAAACTCTGTCGTAAACCGGTGAAATTGCCCCGACTGTGAATAAAAGTCCGCTTACAAAAGATCATAAATTACGATAGTCAAAATTCTTACAAACTTCAGCAAAAAGAAAGCTTTACATTTCTTCAGTGGCAGAAACTCCAACTTTTTCTTGGGAATAATTTGAAAATGGCCAGCAGCTGTTGAATGAACTCATTCTTGGCGGCACTTTCAACAATTGCAGTTTTCAGTTCAGCATACGTTTTCCAAGTTCAAACGGCGGACATTAAATATTCCTTGATTTGATTGCTCATTTTGTATTATCTTGAGATTTTGTTTTTCCCGAGTGATTTCGTATGGTTCAGTCATGTGATCACGTGCTCGCGTGTGAGATAGATTACAGAAGACTGGTTGTGAAACTTGTTTTTGCCCAGATTTTTTTGTAAAAAAGTTTTGAAACAAATTAGATTTAAAAAGTGCTATTCACCTACTTGGTTAATACTAAAACAATTATCCCCCCCAGTGTCGGTGCATAGCGAGGGATATTTAAATCGCGGCTCGGTAAATATTCATCACTAGTCACCTCCACTTCGGGGGATAATTGTTAAGTAATCTAAGAAAAATACCGTAGTACATGCAGAGACGTACTAAGTATGGAAAAAGGTAATGTAATATCATGTAACTAAGGCCCCGTTTACACGAGACTGGAATGAAGTCAGAGCGGAGTGAAAATCGAAATTGCCAGCGTGTTTAGATCATACCGGCACAAAATGAAGAAATACCCCCAGCCGCGTAAAACCTGCACTGCGGGCTATTTTAATCCAACATGGCGCCCGCAAATACAAGCTCCTGGGGATCTGAGACCGATCCGAAATGTTTTTGTGTTTACATTCATCCCGGTCTTAACTCAGTGGGTTCGGTTTAGCAGGCAGTATGACTTCAGACCGGTCTGAGCTATTTTAGTTCCGGTGTCATATAAACATCTATCACAAATAATATAATCACCGAAATGAAATGGTCCCGGTTTTACTTCGTTCCTGTCTCATGTAAACGAGGCCTAAAAAGAAAATAACATAAAATTGGCGTGATTTTTTCAAGAATTCCAGCCAGCGTTGAATTTCAATGTTAGTAATGAAAAGCTTTTATTGTATTAATTATATCCATTTTGAAATCACTAGTGAATCCTGCAATCTGATTGGTTCTTAGCTGCTTGATTTTAGCCTAAATCGGGTCATTTTGAACTCTAAATTGCACCATCTTGAACAAGCAATCAGATTGTAGAAAACTAAAAATTGACCAATCAGGTAACAAAATTAAAAGGCAAAATGTGAGGGTCAACTCTGGCAAGTTTCAGGCAAAATGGAGAAGTTGTAACTTTTCCAGTTGTAAACAATATTTTTACAATTTATAATAATTTTTTTATTTTACAGTGTTAGATCTCAAAATGGATATAATTAAGTGCTAATTGAACTTCGTGTTGTGCACTTTTAGTTCAAAATCAAACTTGCGATAACAAATTGCACTCCCGCCACGCGTATGTGCGATTTTGAATCGCTCGTTTGATTTTGAACCAAATTGCACTCCACTCAGTTCAATCTCCATTATTAATATAGCTTTTCATATGTGTCATTTTTATTCAGTTTCCAGATCCCCATAATTTTATGTACAGTATATATAGCTATTCAAAAATTGTAACGGTTTCTCTTTTGAAAATGTATGTTGACAAGCATACAAAACATTAAGTTTAAAATGCATGTTTTTAAAATGTTTATCACCGCTGTGTTTTATACCTCGGTTTTTTGTTCCTGAATTTTTTACTCAACGTCAAAATGCTAATGAAAAATACCCCCTGACCCTCTCCCCCCCCCCTTCTTCGCTAGCTTCGGCTTTGTCAAAAAACTTCAAATGAACAAAATCCTTTTTTGTCTGTGTTAGTATAAGTCAAAGAAAGATGAGAGCGCCAAAGAGGTTATGAGTGTAGGTCTGGAGTCCACAACTGTCGCTGTTCCTACGGTTGCAGCTCAGCTGAGCCCACAAATATCAACAACTAAGGAGCATTTAAATTCAACACATGACAGCAAACCAGATATTATCATCAGTACACCTCCTAATATGGAATCGCCCAGGCCGAGTTTGGTTCTATCAGGTCAGTGAGAAACTGAAGTAATACCATGATTTAACCTAGTTTTGTGATATAAGGTTAGTAAGCCATTAATTGAAGTAATACCAAATTGAACTTTTACCTAGTTTTGAGATATCAGGTTAGCAAGCTATTGAAGTAATATCAGGTTTGTGATTTCCGATTAGTAAGAATTACGGTAATATCAAGGTTTTACTTTGCTCGATCAGGTTTAATATTCTGTCGAAGTAATATCACAATTTCATCGTATTTGGCTTTATCAGCTCGGTTCATTTTAATTGATGTCAGGGCCGTACCTAGGACTTTTTGTCTGCGGGGGTAAACTTCACAAACCTTCACAGGTATCTCCCGTATACAGACAGGGTTTCTAGTCAGACACTATGTTTTCCTGGCGGGGGCAACTGCCCCCCTTGCTCCCCGCTATGTACGGCCCTGAAAGTAACCTCATTATGTGATCTAACATGAATATACTACCTGAAAGGATTTCTTTGGACAAAAAATTTTCAAATGGTAAAAAAATAGTAGCACTCTTGGAATACCTGGCACTGTCATTAATACTAATTTGCGCATTTGTTTCTAAAAACGACGAATGAGCAGAATAAATTACCATGTCATTAGAAAGAGTATCGGAGTATTCTAAAGTCTAGCAAAAAAGTTTTGAAATATTTTCTGTTTGAAAAACTTGAAAAATCGCGATACAAAACTTATTGCATTGGGAGAAAATATATTTCTTATATTGAGAAATGGAATATATGGAATACATCTTCTTCCAACTAGCCGGCAATATAATGTGGAATCACCGGCTCAGAATCGCAATTAGTTTAAGAAGTAAAAAAATCATTTTGGAAAAAAATACTCCTATCAGTGATGCTAAGATATAGTACAATCTATCTATCTAGAGACATTTATTTTAGTGTTTCACCCAAAAAATTAAATAGGAAATAATTGTTTTCATGACATTCTATATGTTCTAACGGATTATGAGACAAACTTCTAAATCTATTTAAAATTTAAGATTTTAAGTTATGCATGTTGTTGTTGATGTATTTATTTACGGAGGGCTATGTGTATATTATATCAACTGAAATATTAAGTGATACTATTAAAAAAGTGTAATACTGAGTTAATAAATACCTGACTAAATGTTTTTTTTTATTATTAATACAGAACACCTGTCGAGTGATCTTGACATGGGTGATGTAGATGTTGACCGACCAAATGGAAGCGCTGTTGATATCCAAGCCTCGGGTAAATATTACGATGACATGATTTCACGAATAAACCAGCAGTTAGCAAAAGCCGTCGAAAAAGGACAAAGTCCTTATTCCATATATGGGATGGAGGAAGATGACGAAGAAGACTGGTGTTAGACTCTGTGATTGTGCATCAGAACCACGTAACAAAAGAGGTGCACTTTTGACGCCGATCTCTTATGATGAGGGGAATCCTTGAGCGGATTTCAAATCTCCCACAGCTTTAACTTCACAGCGAAACGAAACCAGTTGAGAAAGATCACATTGATGAAATGAAGAAGTGCCTCGCTAATTAATAGAGTCCTTTAGCAACAAGAAAGTGAGTGCGAACGACGGCGGTTGAACTGAGAAAATTACATTTTCGGCTTTTTGAGTATCTTTTAATGCGATCCATTTGTGTTTTGATGTCTCCGCCTTAAACTCTGTTTGCAGAAAACGATTAAATGCAGTTTCTCTTCTCTCTATATATATATGACGTTGAAACTGATACTGAGAGCGTTGAGGTAGCGTGGCGCAGTGGTCAGAGTTGGGGATTTGAAAACGGAAGACCTGGGTTCGATTCCCCAGCTCAGACGACTGAATGAATTTATCTACGGTGATGTCAGGGACAAATTTACCACGCTTTGTAGATAGCCAACTGGTTTGCCTCCTACCAGTTGGCCGTTGGGATTCCTATAACTGGGGTAGAGAGATTTGAACATTACACTAAAAAGCCCCTTTGGTGAGTTGTCATTAAGTGTGTGTGTGTATAGGTTTAGTCCTTACAATCTTGAGAACTCAAATAAAATTCTTTACAAGTGTTAATTTTAGCATTAACATCGTCCAGTTGCTCAACTCGAGGCATTCCAACATGCAGTTATTGGATTTATTGCTCTTCGCCGTCCTTGTTGCTAAAGGTCTCTTTTGATATTGAACGAAGCAATTGGAAGACAAACTGAAAATAACAACCGTTATCAGACAAGAAAGTTCCTTGCACGGTCTCCTAGCTATTCCAAGTAGCTGAACATTGGAGGAAAATTGAAAACAAATATATCAAAGAAAAATAATATATTAACTGTTAGACTCTAAAAGTCTATTTGGGAAACATTGAACCAGTGTGAAAAAATTGACACACTTTTTATGTATTTATTCATATATGAAGAAGATTTTTGTATCATCCGTCTGACAGAATATTGAGAACCTTCTATCTGAATAACTAATACACCACAAGTATGTTTTAAGAATAATTATAACAGCAAGATTACTGTTTTCTTCAGCAACCTCGTAGGCTTATGCTCGACTTTTGAAATAAGACCTAAATAGTTCTAACGAATGACCAACCTATAACTTGCAAAATCTCAAATTTGGGTGTTTAACAATTTACAGCTGCTTTAAAATATAAGAATTTCTGAAAACGTATCTGCGTTTCAAACAAATCTTCACATGTGTCATGAATTTTACATCACCCTCGTTCCTAATTGGTACGTGGTTTTTTAATGTTCTGGGAACGAGGTTGTTTCCGCATCAGTAGTCCATTCGACTTCATGTGTTACTGATGAAAAATCCGTTCTTGAAAAGAGAATTCTGTATTTCGACATTATTTGCAGATTTTGCCATCTTAAACAGTTCTAAGAAATTGATCAGAGTTACTATAATACTTTATTTATGGAGTTTAAACATAGAAATACAAAACTGACATGTTATATAATATTTGTTTCCGTAGCTTGCGCTACTGCTAACAAAGAATAAAACTTTATCTATAAAACAACATTTTTACAAATTATAAAGACATGATAAAGAAAGAGAACATAGAAAGTTTCAAATAATAAACTGTTGGATTCAATTAAATTTTGTTTATCGTGGTAAAATGCTTGGAAAGATTGTTTTCATCAACAGCTGCTTTTTTGCTGACTCTTTACAATTAACCTAGCAGGTGAGTAGCACTAATCGTACGATTTGATTGGCGAATCAAATCCTAAATATCATGCGGTATTTGCCTCGGTCACTCATCCATGAAAAAATAGACCATTTTTGAAATCCCGAATACCGCTTGATATAAATAACGAGGGCGCGTGATACTCAGGCCTAGCCTTGACTTCTAGCTAAATATTCGAAAATTCCAACGATCTTAGGACGTTTTCGCAAGTCCGCCTATTGTTTTACTTCCAGCTTTAAAAGGTTATTGTTGGAATTTGTGAAACAATTTAGTAATAAATATGTAAATTTCACACAGTATGAAAGAAAAATACTGACGTTTCGGACTTAGTCCTTCGTCGGAGTAAAAAATAGGATAGTGAATATTTAACGTCACTTCGAGGCTTATCCTGAACTGAACCTGCGCCTTGTTCATATCTAGCAGTTTCGGGTAACTGGAAACTTGGCTATTGAATGCCCTCTGAAATAGATTGCGAAAGATTGGTTGTAAAACTTCTTTTTTTCCTTAGAATTTTTAAAAAAAATTTGTAAATGATTTTATTTTGAAAAATGCTATTCACCTGCCAGTTTCATAAAACAATTGCCTACCTCAGTGTCGGTTCATACTGATAGATATATACTATTAGTAAAATCCAACTAGTAGGCTATTATCAATGCTGCGTTCTAATTGGTTGAGCTACTAGTAGGCTATTTGTTATAGCCCACTAGTAGCGAAAAGTGCCAGCCAAGTCACCAAAACAATGGCGGCTGAATAGCGTTTTGCTGAAATTTCGGATGAGTATTTGAGCTCAACAAACTATGGAATGAAGATATTTAACGGTAGGAAGAGACAAAATAAATTTGAACTGTTGACAAACGTTACCGTAAATTTGACTCCTTTTGCAACTACAATTTTATCGTCTTTTTGACAAACTAAAATAACTATCTTTTGCAGAACAGTTTTCAAGCAAAACACGGTTTGAAACTCCGATAGAAGAGATGAAGAAAGAAGAGCTAAATGACTGCCTGACAGTTGTTTTTTTTGCCGCAGTAAAGCAGAAAGACGGAAAATATTTCAAAGTTTTGTCTAGTGAGTACGCCTGGCCGTATTTGTAATGTTTCGACGCAAAAATAAAATTAAAGTCTAACTTTAACTAGCGAAAGATGTTTTGTAGTCGATATTTTTTTGATCAACTAGTTGGATTTTACTAAAACAATTATTCCTCTCGCCCTCATGGCCTCTGAGTCCGAAAAGCCCATGAGGCCGAAGGCCTCATGGGCTATTAACTCAGAGCCCATTCGGGCACGAGGAATAATTGTTAAATATAGTAATAAGGGCCCGTGTCACTTGTGGTGAATGGCAGTTTTTATACAATTTCTCAGCCACCAAATTTCATGATTTAATTATCAAACTAAACAGAAGAAAAAGTTCCACCACCAAAACCTCTGGCAGTTGACAGAAAAATTATGCATGTTTTATAGTAAAAGTAAGACTCTTAATGATGCGGTTCACCCGTTGCATATTTTTTATTTGGATTGTTCGCGATCTTGTGATCCAACGTTGGCGAGAGCACTGATCGTACACAGTTCCAGTGCACTGGTTCTAATAGGGCATTTCTGATCGAGTTCCCTTGTGCCTATGTTTCAATGCGAGTCTAAGTGCAAAGCCATTCTTATGAAAATGACCTCGATTTGCAAGAAGTGAAACCGTGTGCAGAACTCATTTTCAAATGAAAGTTTTCGCACTAAGACTCGTTTTGAACAAGAAACACACGAGAACTCGGAAAGAGCATATTTAACCCAGTTTATTGATAAGCATAACCCAGCTATTGCTATGCAAACTTGAACAGGAGATTCTTTTGTTTAAATAGAAACCATCACTTCAATTTTCAAACATAATTAACCTTTTTTTATTCTTATTAAGGAGAACAAAACAACTTCTGCAAAATTTCTAAAATCGACAAAGTTCAAAAGGGAAGTTAAAATTAGAATGTGTTTGCATCTTTGTAGAGATGTCCGAGTGCTTCTTTAAATTCCATCAACTCATTCTGAAGTTTGCCTGTTTGTAACAGAAATAAAGTGCGTCAATTAAAATGTTGATAGAACTATAGAAGGCCTTATGAAAATATTTAAAGAAAATTATTTAAAGAAAATTTGAAATCTGTTACAGGGAATTAAATAGAAAAATTCACTGCCTGACGAAAGAATTCCACGTTAAATTTCACGCGAAAAACCGATATCGCCACAATTTTTGCTTGCGAATCACGTCAGCAATATCGCTTCATGCACAAGTGTGATTCCACTCTAAATACCCTAGCTCTCTTCAATAGCCAATAAGTGCGCGACTTCACCGTTAGCTATGCGATTCTACAACATAGTTTATATACTTTGGTAAAATTGTATTCAATATGCCACCTTCGTTCACAGCAATCTTTCCATCTTTAATCATCTTCAATAATATTTACATAAATATGTATAACTCCCCTGGCCTCCAAATAGTAATTCTAGTTTAGGCAGGAGAGAGGATTACAATTTTACTTAAGGTTAATCAAGGTAAAAGAAAAGGAGTTTAAAATTATAACAATAAAGGTACTGTACTATAACTTTGAGGGGATTCAGTTCGAGTTCATTGTTTGAATAAGTTGCCTTACTCGCATCAACCTTGTTGGCATGAAAACGAAACTGATTGGGGTGCCCCGTTCTCAGCAAAACGTTAATTTTTAAAATCTCTGTTCTCGATTTTAAAAAGCAGCTAAAACCTCAATAATATTCAAAAGGTTTGGGTAACATAGTAACTAGGTTCAGTTGAAGCTGAGTTCCAGAAGCGCGTATTCCCGGAAAAGGTTGTAAAATTGACTCTCCAAAATGCAGCACCTGTGCTTTCGTAACTGCTCTCGGCATTAACCGGGAGTGTCTTTTAAGGATTTGAAAAGGAGAAGGGATAGAGAATGGGGAATAATGATTAAATTACGTATGTTTATGACTGCAGTTATTTCCGCACTTTTTTTCGATCCTACGCGTTATCTAACTAAAAGAGTCAAGATAATAAATGGTTAATTCTTTCTTTGCTAAACTAATAGAAAAACAAATTTCACAAGATTATTTAGTGTGTAAACTACGAGTCGTTACATGTTAAACAAGTGGACGTTGCGTCAATCTCATATATATGCATGCACAAGGAGTATACCTCTTACAATAATTGTTTTCACAAGGGCATAAATATACGTTCAGGACTGAAAGGAAAACATATTTTAAAAGCAAACTCTTTTTTATATGAGAATATCGTTTTTCGGCGTGAAGCTTGATATTTTCATTTTTTGGTCGACTTTAGGATGAAAATACTCCTACGAATATTCTTAGTTTCGGGAATATAGCTGACTTAGGTTTTCCGTTTTTAAAATGATAACTATAGTGTTATCGAAGAGCTTCAAAGGTAATAGACCTGTATATAAAAAACGCAATTGCAATACGTGTAATCAGTAAGCCCTTGGTATAGTTAACAATTATCCCCCGAAGTGGAGGGTACTAGTGAAGAATATTTACCGAGCGGCGAGTTAAATATCCCTCGCTATGCACCGACACTGGGGGGGATAATTGTTTTAGTATTAACCACGTAGGTGAATAGCACTTTTGAAAATTAATTTATTTCAAAACTTTTTTACAAAAAAAATCTGGGTAAAAACAAGTTTCACAACCAGTCTTCTGTAATCAAGCCCACGCGCGAGCACGTGATCACATGACTGAACCATAAGAAATCACTCGGGAAAAACAAAATCTCAAGATAATACAAAATGACCAATCAAATCCAGAACTATTTAATGTCCGCCGTTTGAACTTGGAAAATTTATGCTGAACTACGTAAAAACTGAAATTGTTGAAAGTGCCGCCAGGAATGAGTCCATTCGACAGCTGCTGGCCATTTTGAAATTATTTCCAAGAAAAGGTTGGAGTTTGCTGCCACTGAAG
The DNA here is from genome assembly GCA_027575285.2 of Zoanthus pulchellus. Classification (NCBI taxonomy): domain Eukaryota; kingdom Metazoa; phylum Cnidaria; class Anthozoa; order Zoantharia; family Zoanthidae; genus Zoanthus; species Zoanthus pulchellus. The sequence continues at coordinate 392 of JAOBRB020442262.1, read as the reverse complement.
AAATGTTAAACCACTCCTTTTGTTGAAGTTTGGAAGGATTTTGATTATAAGAATTTATGAGCTCTTCTTCTCCAAACAGTTTTTTAATCTGATCTCATGAAAGCGGATTTTTATGCACAATGGAGGCAATTTCACCGGTTTTCGACAGAGTTTTGAGAAGGTTTATTAAGGTTTTATTAGCACCAGAGAACATACTGTCGCTAACAATGGAAAAAGGCCTGTTTTATGGAGGATTTTATAAATGGCGGTCAATTGCTGCACGAATTGAGGTGAGAAACTTCTTGTTATAATGTCTGCCATCTTGTTTCCTTGATTATACTTGTTCAATTCAGTTGGAGTCATTTCCTCGATAGTGGTTACAAACTCATTTTGTTGCAGAAAACATGCTGAAA